>WBMY01001704.1:92123-162764 GCA_013397315.1 Donacobius atricapilla | reverse complement strand
ACATATATATATATATATATATATGTATGCTTAAGAATACGTAACTATTAAGAGATGAAAAACATACATGACCAAAAAGAAAATTACCATCTGGAAGTATGCTTGGTTGCCAACTTCGAAGGATTTTATTTAATTCCTGCTCAAACGTCTGGTAGATTGGATCATCAAATATGTTGTCTTTTCGATTACTTCTATACAAATACTACAGAAAAGAGAGAGAGAGAGTATTTACAATTCCAGATTAGAACAACTCCTGGGCCTACAGGGTTCTTTTTTTCCTAACTGTGCAAGCATTGTACTGAAAAACAGTATTTAAAACTAAAGCTACGCCACTTTTCCAATATCTAATGGGTAACAGTTACTTTCAATATAATTTTATGTTGTAAATTTCTAACTGGATATGAATCACAGTTTAATTACAACTAACATTTTTCTCTAAGATGTCCTGTGTGCCACATTGTATCAGTGAGCAAAGAGTCATTAAAAAACCCACAAACCACAAACAGCTAATATACCTTCTCCTCCACCTAGGCCTTCAAAAAAACTTAGAACCAACGCACATTTAGCAAGAGTCTGCCCTTTAAATGTGAACTCCAGACAGTGACAAAACCACCTTTAATACAAAAGTGGGAAAAAAAACCCAAACCCATATATTTGTAGTAATAATATACAGCAGTGTAAGAAAGATTACAGGATGGTGTAAGGCACTGGCCTGTTCTGCAACCTAATTATCTTACTCCTCTTGACCGTACAGACAGAAATTCTTTCGAACCTTTACCAAGAATGAATGGCCGAGGACTACTATTTGACATTATCCCCTCTGGAGACATTTCTAAGAAAGGGAGGATTGGCTCCTTAAGTTTTCCACTTCAGCATTATATTTGCAAGAATATGCCTGTTAGTGAATACAACAGAAGTGACAGACAAAAAAAGCATTTTCTTCTGGAAATGGCATCTATTTCTGTACTCATGCTTGAAATCACATTAAACACAATCCTTATTTATAATAGGTGATCACGGTTCAGTAGATCCTGGCTTCCTTATATTTGCACATAATTTTATAATAAGGGAAAAGGAATGAATACACTTCCTATAGGTTTTCAAAACCATTTTCATTTAGATAACTATTTTATATGGTAAGTTTAACTAATTCCTCAAAACATAATATTCCCTCACATGTGCTTGTTGCTACATACACCAGTTTTGATTTTACAACACAATGCTAAGACAGATAATACAGCTTACACTATAAGCTTCATGGCATTCACCCCTCCATTCCCTGGCCCATTTTTCCGCTGTGTATTTTTCTCTGGTTTGCTTTAAACATTCACACTTGAATGCTGGCAGTGAAAATGAAGACTGAAAACTGGCTCAAAAGCAATTCACACACAAGCCTGTGAGAACTCAACTAAAAATACTTCTTCCTGGTTCACAGTAAGTGTTGACTAAACCCTGGCATCCCCAGCAGAAGTCTGAAGCTCCCCAGACCACTAGCACTGCAGAGTCTATAGAATGATGATGCTGGGTAGCAGGGCAGACGCCAACCTATCACCCAAACCTGCAAACCTTCATTCCCAAACCACAATGCTGTGCTCTGCTGCTCTACAAACCTTACAGGGGCAGGATGTGCGCAAGCCATTCCCACCTGAGATGAGCAGTACTGTAACTACAGTGCACGGGAAGGAACTGGATATGCCTCTGAATCCCACAGCAGAGGAGAACAGGTTGAATCGCTGCCCACAGCAATTTGTTTGTCTGACCTTCAGACAAACACCTGCCAAACTCTATCAGCCTGCCCAAACAACCCCATTACCAGACATACAAAAAACAAGAAAAACCCCCCAAACCAAATCCCAATAATCCCAATTAGCGACAAAGAACGAAGGCCATGACGCAACAAAGGAGCACTGCAGGCTAACACCTTTCTCTAGATGAACCCTCTCCACTAGATGCCTGCCTGATCATGCAGCAGTCTTTATTTCTAAGTGTGATATTCCTCAGGATCACTACTTCAGTTATCAACACCATTATTGAACCACTTCTCTCTAAAAGCAGAACAATTTCATCTGCAAATGAGCCTGAACTGAGAAACTGCACCATCTGACTCAAGGGCCAGCTTCCTGGAACAGATTTTACAGTGCTTCCTTTAGGAAAAAGTTATTTTACAAAATGAAAAAAAACCCAAACAAACAAGAAAACAGTCAACTTAGGACTTGACGACTCCTCGGCTCAAACCACATTCTATCCATGCAGAAAAGCTTCAATCTGAGTGTGTATTTAGCCACAATGAGGGAGTGCAGTAATGCTGATGGAAGGGGAATGCACTCTCTTACTAGCCTATAGTTCCAACATTCTCTTCCTTTGAAGAGAAACTTATTCTAAGATAGCAAAATATTAACGATCTTTGACCCAACCTTAAATGGCATAATTTAATCTTCTCTGAGCCCTTTCCGAGTTCAACAAAGCCAATACTTGCTATGCAGTAGCAAAAATGAAATTCTCTTTCAGGGTTGGGGTTATTAGATGGAAAGGACTAAGCAAATTCTAGAAGACAAAGGAGTTTTATTGTACGCTGTGATAATAAATTACATTTAGTGTACCACTAGCTTGCTTAAACATGTTTCTTCAGAAGGGTGGTATACCCCCAAATATTTGCCAGCAGACACATATGATGGCTGCAGCCCTGCACAGCTCATATTTCTGTCCCTCGCTTGCTGTCTGCCTTCGTGAAATGCAAACTCATCAGAACACAGCACATCTTCCTACCAGTCTGGCCAACAAATCAGGGCCGTTCACACTGCCTGAATTAAATATTGGACACTAAGTATAAGCAGTAAAATTACAGTAAAATGACCACATGCTGCTCCACTAATGTTCCAGCATTGTGCATGTGTCTTAGGCCTTGTGATAATTGCGGCTGCCACACAAACTATGGTTCTGAAGAGCTGAAAAAAAGGTATTTTATGCATAACTAGCTTCCATGACTGATAAAAGAGACTACGACAAAGGTACAAAGAAAAAGATTTTAAAAATATTATTTGAGTTCCATTTTATAACCACATACTTCCCTCTGTGTACTGTTTACCTGCTTAACATGAGCATTTTCAATTCAACAAAAAGGTACAGCGAGACAGTGTATCACAGAAGTGCAGAAGCAGAAAGCTTGCTCTATTTGAAACACACTTTGTAGCAACATTGACTAAAACGCCACTGACTAAAATCAATCTTTGCTTCTCAAGTTTCAACGATGAGGCAAAGGTAACAACTAACTCTTCTTTTTGCATACTTGCAACACAGGAAAACTACTATTTTACTATTTATTTTGAAAATATTTCAATTTAAAATTTGTTCATTGATACAAAGTCCTCTGCCTCAGGTATGGAAAAGTAGAACTGAGAGCAGCTTGCTTTCCACATCATACACATCTTTTATTGCCTTTTAACTTGAGTGAAACTTTCTGTGCTCTCAGCTCTGAACACCGCTTATTTTACTTATGTTTTACCTTATGTAGCAAAAATTAGGACAGCTCTCCCTGCTTAAAAGATAAACTGTGGAACAGCTTCTCTAATTAGCTAGTGATAGGTAATTGCCTTCACATACATCTAACCTGACTCCTTCCTATCTTAACTGTGTGTAAGACAGTCAATATAGCAAAGTTTCCTGCACTCTATCCCGCCTGTCCAGTCTGCAGTACTCAGTAAATTACATCCTTCCCAAAAGACATTTAATTTAGGTTGCTTCCTCTATGTGCTAAGAAACTGAATTAGTAGAACACCTAGAGATCATGCCTTGTTTCATTCTGCTTTTATACTGGACATCTTTAGCAAACAAAATGAAGCACAGCATTTGAAAAGACTATGTAGTTTTTGACTGGGTTAATTACTTGCTTTAACCCAGCAAGAAGCTTCAAAGTATTACAATATAACAATTTGTGTTTGAGTTTTCAGGATGGGTCTGCAAACTCATTTCCTACATGGACAGCTTTCTACAGTGTGATTACACAGCAGCCTGATCACAGCCATGTATTAAGGGTAGCTTCCTAGCCAGTAAATCCATGTTATCTCCACTCTTCTACTGAAATGGGTTACAGTGAAATCAGCAGCTCCATTTCCCATCTCTACAGCCTCTACTAACCTCCTGAATTCCAAGACACAGATAATAGATGCTGTCAGGTGCATAGTTCTCTCCATTAGGCCTTCGAATTTCATTGACAAAATGTGTCAACCCATAGTTTAACTCAGCTGAAGTATGTGATAATAGATCTTCCTTTAATTTCACAGACTTTACTGTAAAATAGAGAAGAAATGCTACATTATACAACAGAATTGTCACACAGTGAAGGTGGGATGGGGTATTTTTTGACTGGGAACTAGGAAACTGGCTTGATGTCCTCTCCATTAACCAACTCGTAAGACTAAAATGTACTAAGCAGTTAAAATGTTAGGTCTGTATTAAAACAATCAAGGCTCCCAGAGTAAAGTCTAGTTGACCAAATGCAGTAACACCTGCTAACAAATACACTGTCATGCACAGCTCAGGATGACACAGAGGCAGCCCAAGATGCTGAAGTGAAGCCACTGGTGTAGAGGGGCACCTTCAGGGGAAAGAGCAGCTTCCAAAGATCCAAGAGCACAACAGAAGTGTGCTGAGAGGCATGTGGGAGCTGAAAAGCAGCAGGAGTAGCAGCAATTCCCCTTTTCCCTCACAGAACAGATGTGTACAGAGAGGAGAGCTACAGAAAGAGCAGCATGGCTACTGGGGATTGAAGGCCACCTTGTGCCAGAGCTCCACAGCCAGGTAAAGCCAGCCTCAGAGGAAGATCTCCTTACAGGACAAAGACTAGAAAGATGTCCCTCCCTTGTCATTTAGATGCCCAGAAAAGGTGTGAACTCTGAAATGAGTTAGAATATGAGGAAAATAGGATGCAAACAAAAAACCAAAATGGTCGCAGAAAATGAGAATAGCCAAGAAGGTGCTGTCCTAGCTTTCATGAGAAGTGTGAGACCCAGCATTTTGGACCAAATAGGAAAAACTGGAAAAAAAAAAGAGTTTGGCAACCCTGTGGTGAAATAATCTCAGTCATGCTGGAAACATTAAGGACATGAGAAAAATTCTGGCAGAAATTCCAGCTGAGAATCACACAAGCACAGCAATTTTTCCTACCAGGTCAGAATCTGGATGCCAGATTTTTAGAAATACTTACTGGATTTCAGTTCCTCTAACTCTGGAAGCTCTTCGTCTAAATACCGAGACTTTACCCAGTGCTTCCAGGCGTTTACCCCATAGGCGTATTTGAATGGGAAGCTGCACTCGGAGTTTTCCGAGCTGTCATCGTGTGACTGGTACTCCGACACGGCTTTCCTCTTCACACCCTGCCATGGCAACACAGAGGTTAACGCCCCAGCAGTGCCACCAGCAGGGACACAGAACCTGGCACAGCCAGCCACAGGCCAAAGGGCACACTGAACCTCAGTGCACTCACAGCATTTCGTCGTATTAACGCATGATGAAACTAAAGATGTGACAAATCTGTGTCACAGGCTTGACTTGTGGGCTCAAATGAACCCACCAATGGAAAAGCCAGCATTGGTTCCAGACTAAAGCATGCTCAGCAGTGGATATGTGGGTAATATCCAGTGGATAACAGCAAAAGCCTAGACTCCAGATTTGACACTAGAAAGACCCATTTACTATTAGAAAGGTTTAGCAGAAGTTGTCTGGTTCTTTTAAAGCTGCAACATCTACTGCAGTTATTGGAACGAGACCATTTCAGCTTTGTGCCAGGCATAGGAAACTATGTCTTGGTAGTGTCCTGCTAAATAAAACACTATGGTTAATTTATATCCAGTGCCTAAACTAAGACTGACTAAAAATAAAATCTGGGAAAATTACAAACAATCAATTTTTTTTTTTTAACTCTTTTGTAAAGGAAGTGCTACAGCTTCCATTATAAACCATGGTAATGCCAATGTTTTTCCATCTTAGTATCAAATTAAACCAAGACAGCTTTGTTCAAAGTAGAAGGTAAAATAGCATTGCTAAGAATACAGTAGGTATATATACAGTGGCACATTTCATCAACAGTTCTGTCACTGTGAAGCAAAAACAGGACCAGAATTCACAAATCACACTCCTATCAAATCCAACAGTCATCTGCAACAGACATACCACTGAAATAATTTTATTACTTGAAATGTATCAATTTATGTCATAAAGCTAGGATATTAGGTATAAGCAGACAGTAACACACTGTAAATCAGTATGAGAACTAAATAAAAAAAACCTGCATATTTTTTCCTACATAATTTTTGTGCTTTTCTTGATGTTTTTAATAGCGTGAAAAAAATTACCTTCTTTTTGGACCGAGGCCTTGGCTGTTCCTCATATTCTTCACCAAAAACAGGAGGTAACAGAAACTCATTTTCTGTATCAAGCTCCTCAGTTGCTGAAAATACATTAACAGAAACTTATTTCTAAATGGCTTTCAAATAACACCGCTTTGGAAAAAAAAACCCTATTAACTGTATTGGTGTGCCTTAACATAAGGCGTCCACAAAGGCACACAAATAAACACAACCGAACACTGGATTTTGGTAAGAGGAAACAAACCTGTTTTTATATTCAAACTAAGGCAAAGCTGTCAGACAAAGCTGTCAAATAGTTTATTTCTAAGTAAGCTTCAGAGGACACAAAGCTCAACATTTCAAGTATTATCTTAAGTTGCTAAGGCAGAATTCCTTACTGTAGATTCTTACATTATGTTTTCTGCCCAGGCTGTCTTTGGTATTGAGAATTCTTAGGTATGGTGAGAATGAGCAGCTATGACTGGAAAAAATACAAATTAACTTAGTACATGCAGTTTTGTTCATGTATTTAGATCATTTCAATTCATGTGTTCTTATTTCTTGTAGCACATTACACTTGGTTAAAAACATTAAGATCAGAAGGCACACTCCTTCAGTGAAACTGGTTTTAGTCTACATTTATACAAGTGGTGGAGGTCTAGCTTGGGATGGATATTATAGGTAAGTTTGGTAAGCAGATGTATGATGCAGTTCATCACACACACACACAAACACACACTCACACTTTGATCAGAAGGCATGAACTAAAACTAACTTCATTTAAAAGAATCTGACTCCATTATATAGTATTTCTACAAAGGCCAGGGACTGGGGGAGAAGGTTGACACCTCTCCCCATCCCATTGGTCAAGACAACTGTCCATCAGCTGTCCATATCTCTAAGAACAAGAATGAACACTTTCCTTGAAACTACAATAACATTGGCCAGTATTTACAGACCAGAGCGTGAGAAAGAACCCAAAACATGAAACTGTGAAATGGAAGAGAAGGCTGAAAAAATCAGGGTGACAGATGTATGGCAATATATCAAAATATTGTTTATTTAACATTTCAAGGGTACTAATGAGGACTCTATTTTAGGCAATGTTGAGGAATGAGACAACATTTGAATGGCTTTACTGTTGCAAGTTCCACCTTTATTTACTTTACTGAAGATGGTTCATCCCTTATTTAGCCATCAAAGAATGTTTTCACTCAACATTGAATGCTCTTCTGATAATCTGATTTCACCACCTTATTTCTCACAACAGCTTTCCAACTGGTGCAGATGAAATAGCACATGCAGACATTTCAGAACTCTGCCCCAGACTCAAAAGTAGTCCTTCTCCTGATACCTCAAAGAATCTTATCTCACAAGCACTTCAGTGTAATCAATGCCTCTTACAGACGGCTGCTACTTACGACTCCAACTCACTTATTTCTTTTCCTCTATGGTTTTTCTATCTCATGTACCCAGCTTTGCTTATAAAGAGGTTTAAAAACTTGGAATGCATCTGACCAGTAAACATCCCAAGATTAAGGTCAGACTAACCCCCAGGCTTTGTCTTTAAATTAGGCATAGAGCAAACTGGGCTTCTACTGCAGATACCTACAGCAAAAAGAAGCCTGTCAGCTCCTACAGAACCAGCCCAGGTGAGGTATGACAGTCATGTGTCCAAGAGAAGTTATGTAAGAGGAACAGTAACCAGAGCCAGAAGCTTTCTTGGATCTTGGATTAACTGGGGTATGGTGTCAGGAAACAGACACTGTTCCCTGCATTCTGTAGAGTGGTAGAAACTACTATACAGCATCAGGAGTTTCTTTCAAGAAAGGTCTCAAAGCAGTGATTTTTTTCCTGCTAAATCAAGTAACACTATAGTTTCAAATGCATATGAACACTACCAAGATATTAAAAGGTAACACAAGTGGTATGCAGCATGCCAACTTGCAAATCTCTAACAAACTTGAGTGGGAACTTGACCCTTTAGTAATTTCTTCTCTAAACCATGAAAATACGTGGTGACTGAAGAATGCATTCATTGTTTTCCATGACACATTACATCTGAGTCCTTGAGCCTTCAAAATAACTGACCTAAATCCATATTCAAAACAAATGATGCAGCCAAGTTCTTTGCAAATGGTTAACTTCCCCTTTTTTTTTGCATTGTTTCAATTACAGTATTTAGAAAGATGGAAGAACAAATTCAGAAGTCCCCCAGCTTACAAAGGCATGGCAAAGTTTTACCTAACAATCAGTCAGGTGGATCCTGCAGTCAAATAAAGCTGCTCTGAAGGGATGATTAAACAGGGTACAACAGCTGCCCACAGTGTCACAGTATTTATTAAAATCACAGAAGAATTACCTCTTGGAAAGTCTATTTCAATATCAAGATCTGGCTCATATGGAACATCAGGCAAGCTTGTCTGTGACTCTGAGTTTAGGATATTTGAGTCAACTATCACACCTGTTTAAAAGAGAAGGAAAAAATTTCATTATTTTAACCAACACATGGATTAGCCAAATGATGCAGATCTGTAACTTTAGAAGCTGAGTTGCTCTGCTCATTACCATCCTTGTAACAACATTTTCTTGTTCTTGGGAGCCCAGATTTACTTCTCCAACCTGATTTCCTTCAAACATAAAAGATACTTACTAGCTCATTGCTCTTGTCCACAAAGTTGAGTTAGCAAAGCACACATACAGAAAATCAAATACTGGTGAACCTGGATCATATCAACCGATCCTCGAAGTCAAACAATCTTGACAAACCTAACTATCTATTTTCCTACCTGATCATGTTGCAACAGAACAGACTTACAAGTCTACTTTTCTATGATCTGTTTCTCAAACAAGACATGCAGGCAGGGAGAAACAAAGCTTGAATTCCCTCCAACTTCTGGCAAACACTGACTGCTCCAAATTCAGTCCTCTGCAAGCAAGCAAGCTCTGATCCCATACATCTGCTCATTTAGCTAGCTGTACTTCACAAAAGAGAGAAGGAAACTAAAAATTACAACCTTGCAGTGCTACCAGAAATGTGCAGTTTTAGTAGAAGAATGGCAATAGATTGAAATACAGTAAGCCTCCTGGGGGACTGCAGCTCCACTGGCCTCCTATATAATGAGGCAAAAAGTGTAAGTTTACGTAATTTGTCAACAACCTTTCAGATCTCTGTTGAAAGAGCTTGGAAAAAAACCTTCAAAATTTCATCCAAGTGAGGGCAAATTTTCCTGGAAAGATGCAGAAGAGACTTGAAGATTTGGGCAAGCAGAGCCAGGAAAGAAGAGCAAAGAAACATGGGCTCTGAGAAACTAAAACTACAAAGCATGTGGGACTTTTTGATCTTCAGATATAAATTTTTCTATGAAAGTAATGTGTTGGCTGGTGCCCAGCAGTGCTTACTCTAAATCACGGGCTTTTCAGTTTCCCATGCTTTGCCAGAGTGCACAAGAAGCTGAGGGAGCATGTCCAGAACAACTGAGCTGAAGCGTCCAAAGGGGTATCCCACACCACACAATGCTCAGTATATAACTGCGGGAAGTTGGCTGGGAACCACCAATTGCTGCTCAGCAACAGGCTGGGCATGGGTCAGCAGGTGCTGAGCACCTGTACAGTGCATCACTTAGTTTTCTTGTGTTTTCTTCCTCTCTCTTCTCTTTTAATTGTATTTAGTATAGATAGTGATGTATTTTATTTTGTTTCAATTATTAAAGTGTTCTTGACTCACAAGGCTTACTTTTTATTCCAACTCTCTTCCCCACCAGGCATGAGGGGGATAATCAAATAGTTATGTGGCACTTGGTTGTCATCTGACCTTAGAGTACAATGCAACTTCATATAAGACCTCAATGACAGCACTGTTATACTCAAACTTTCCCTAAAATAAAAAAACAACCCAAAACCTTCTTGTCACACACATCCCTCAGCACTCCAAACTCATCAGGAAACTAACTCACTGGTCACATCAGAAGCCTCAGCTTTTCCAACATGTTCAGGTACCACCCCTGACAAATTCAGTAGCTCAGCTTCCAGAGGATCTGAGGGCACTTTTCCCCTCAGCTCTTCTATTGCTGCAAGGATTTTCTCAGTGCTATCCAGGGTAGTGGGCAAAAAAACTGGAACTGGCACCTGTGCAGACAGGAAGGCAGAGATAATTAGAAAAGAAAAAATGCCACAACAAATCAACCAAAACATTTCTATACTCTTCTGAAAGACAGAGTTGATACAGATTGGAAACAAGTCACTCTAGAGTGAGCTAACAAAAAATGCTGACAAGTTAAAAACCCAATATGAAGGAGCCATGAACAGAAGGGAAAGCAGGCAAGGACACAGGAAAAAAAGAAAAGACAAAACATAGCCGGTCAAAGAAAGAACAGAAGGGTCTTGGGAACTTCAAACCTGTCTGATTATAATCTCAGACAAACAATTTGTCCGGACTAAGTTAGGACAAATCAGCATCTTGTTTTAGTGGCTTGTTTTTCCTGCTGTTTATCCCACAGTTTGCCATCCTTTCCCAACACAATCTTTTTGGCTTCCTTATTGCAAGAACAAATCTTGCTGTTAATAAAATATTCAGCATATTCAGCATATTCAGCAAAAGCAGAAGTATCACTCAGAACTGCTCTTAAAAAGCTCAGCAGCACAAGATTTTCGTGCTGGAAGCAGACAGACAGGTCCTAAAGAACAACCCGGGAATCAAGTGCCACTGTCAGATTCTAGTGCTTTTTCAATAAACAGTCCTGCAGCACCCTGTGACCCTTTAGATGGACCAGACAGAGAACAACCAGCAACACAAGGTGATCCCACACATTCATGTGAATGGATGCCAATTTTAAAATGAAGCCGAAGTCTCACTTACAGGAACAGGAACTGTGGTAGGAACAGGAACATTTTGACTATACATGTTCATAGGCACCGGAACATAGACTGGTACGGGAATAGGCACTGGGACATACTCTTTTTTCCACTCATCTTCTGTTAAAGAAAAAGGAAAAAGGCAAATACTGCCAGGTATTTAAATATATTTTACACCTGCCATTTTGTGGAAAAAAAAATCAGCATATTTGCAATATGTTAAAAGACAGTAACAATTAAGAAAAAGCTGCAATGAAGAAATTAGTTCTAGCACAGTTTAGGAGTTACCTGTCTGACAAGATTTTGTCTGCATATGAGGTTTACAGTACGTGGCTTTTGTCATGGTCAAAGGCTTGCAAAGAACTGCCTTGTTCTTCATTTCTCTGTTAGGTGTTGGAGAAGGTGGTGGAGCTGAGCCCTGCAGACAAGCAAGTAAGAGAAGGTGCTGTTGCACCACACTGATTCCAACACGAAGTTGACTTAATGTATCAGCTGATACTTTTCATAAATGCGATACTGAACAGGAAGCTCACAGAAGCACAACACAACAGCACCAACTACAATTCTGTAATTGCAAGCTATTCTACATTCCTAGTATTCAGCTGCCCCTGCCAGAATCATAGCAGCAGTTGTACTTTACTCAGGGCTAGCAATTCTGGCCCATTTTCCTTTTTTTTTTTTTAATTGAAGGTACTCTGAAGATTTTATGTTCTCGTTAAAAGTGTAAGCATCACTTAAGCAATTGTATTACATACAATTTTAGCTGTAAAAAGAGTTCATTATGAGCAGCACGAACAAACTTTAGGCTCAAGATCTAACCTTCTTGAATTATGCCATAGTTCAAAGATCACTTTTAAAAAAAAAAAGTATCTCTGAATGAAAACTCTCTAAACACTTTTTTAGTACCTAAAGTATGAACTTCATGCTCCCTCTGCTGGCTCTAAAACAGTGACAACAAATACCAGGGAACATCCCAAAATGTTCAAACTGCGTCCTTACAGTCAAGAGGTAAAAAACCTTCTTGTTCCAGACATGGTTTTTGTACCCTAGAACCTCTTTTAGAATCTGATTTGAGAAACAAACTCTCAGTTCTATTTGGTCATATGTAGGAAGACTAGCCCCACATGTCCTTTTTGATATGGAAGGAAAGCCAAGTCCCAAGAACAGCTCTACCAGGTGTACACTCCCTAAAATGCATTAAAAAATACTGTGTCACATAGTTTTGACGCCATCTTTAAAAATTTATGGACTGAATTAACATCATTAAACATAAAATACTAAAACTTTTTTAACATGACAGCTTAGCTTGTCTGATGTCTCTAGTTACCTAAGCAATTTGCTGTGTTTTTCATAAATATATTTACATTGTCATCAAAAACTTTCACTTAAATCTAAGATTTATCTTTCATGCCTACCTGCAATTTAAAAGGCAAGCCTCTCAGACCTTCCATGCGACAAACAAATCAAAACAAAACTAAGTTTCAAACAAAATACACTAAGCTAACTGAAAACAATATTAATAGTAGTATTTTTGACAAACTGAGAAAAACTGAAACTCAGAATGAAGGCTGCTGCTCCACTGATGATCCCCATCCTTCCAGATGGCAATTCTGCAAAAGGCTATGCTTCCCTACTCTGCAGCCAAGTCAATCAGACCTTGAACAACTCGAGAATTCTACCCTTGGGAAGGATAAAATTTAAGAACTGAAGATTTATTTTCAGCTTCTTAAAGCTGAGCTACCACCTTAGTATCCCAACAGTGAATTCTCTTTCCTTTCTATACTCAATAAATACACCTGATCAGTCTAAGCACGTGAATAAGACACAAGGTTTCTGATTAACTTTTAAGCAACATTTATATGCAGTACAGACATAAAACACATGGTTGATGATTTAGTTTCCCAGGAGACACTGAGAAGAAAGTATGAATATTTGAAATTTTTATTTCACCTACAGATGTGAAAGAAACTAAAAAGCTTCATAAGTTTAACTTAGGAGCACTCAAAGACACTAATTTTTGATTTTTAATAGCATCCCTCTAATTCACATTTTAAGTACATTTAATTACATTTTAGAGAGAGAGAGAGAGAGAGAGAGCACGAGAGTTAGATATATGAGTGTGTTAAATATATTTACTTACTGTTATTTTTGTCCGGGGCGTTTGACAGCCCTGATCTAAAAGTACAAAGAAACAGTTTTAGAATTTTTTTTTCCTTTTTCTAAATTAAAGCAAATTTCAGTAAGCAACTCAAGGTAACACCTGTCACCAATATAATATTAAATCGAGGGGACTCATTAATACCATATTGCAGGTGAGAACTGCACACAAGACTTTTTCCTCATGGACATCTCCCTACTGATTTCTGTCAATACTCCAGTATTGAGCCTTACACAAAGGCAAATGATAAATCAATGCTTTAGCCAGATGTGAATACAGCCTCTTTCAGAAAAGTAAACACCAAAACATTCAAGTATGAAAATGGCTATACAAAGAAACTGAGTTGCCATACTTGCACTAATTTAAAATCTGGCTTATTTCACCTTTGCCTGACTTGACATTTAATCCACACAAACAGGCATTCAGTGCCCATCAGTAAATTTATACAGTACCTATTACCAAAAGAAAGGAAAAAAAAGGCAACTTATTCCTCTCATCTAGATACTTTTATTGTATTCTCATTTCCATTTCACTTATTTCCTTTAATTCCATTTAATGTATTTTCTTTTTTTCATTCCTACTGCATCTGTTCTCTGTGACCAAAAGGCATTTTGAGATGTGTTTCCACAGAGCAAGTAATGACAAACTGGAGCACAACAAGAGAGGAAAACATTTTCTGTTCCTATGATGATACAGCACTAAAATTACACTTAACCCAGAACAGCTCAACGCTGCCTCTGACGATAACACAGAAAAGGATAATCTCTAACGCAGTTTATTACAACAAATAAATAATTCATGCAGCTTTCAATTTTTCATTTAAAGGAAGCATCTGGCTTGACATTTCTCAGCCCTGAAGCAGCACTTACCATAGTGCAGGTTCTCGGGTCCTTTCTGAGTGGCCAAGTTGGGCTCGTTCTGTTGACAGTAGAAGCGGAGCAAGCAGTGCTGATCGCAGAAATGCTTCATCTCGCCGCGCCACTGCACCTTCTCTTTCAGGGCTCCTTGAGACTTACAACAGTCACACCGTACAGCCTTAATGCAAAGGAAGATTGGCACATTTTTAAGCGGGCCTTGGGGAAAAAAACATTTCTACATTTTAAAAGGATATACTTTTAAGAGTACTGAGATTCAGTACCACTACACAGTTCAGTCTCACTCATGTACAATAGTTAAGCTACCTTCCTCTTCAATTGTTAGCTGAGGGTCAGCATCCAGAATAAATCTGCTTTGTTTTATTAATTTGTCACTATGTAAAAAAAAAAAACAACCTCACTTCTAAACAGTCATCTAAAAAAGAATTTTGTGCATCAATTTTGATTAATCTCATTGGAGCATTCTGCAAAACAACAGCAGAAAGTGACAGATCTTTAATGATATTACTGAACTGAGGACATTTTTTCTCACTCCAAACTCTGGCAGGTTTTTTTGTTTTAAAAAAGAATCAAAAGTTCTAAAAAATTTTAAAAAGTCACCGAAAGAATCACTTCTCTAGGTATCAAATCAGCATATTTTTTATATTTCCATTATTTTAGCAGTTTGGCAACAATTTTAGATTCCAATTCTTTAGTTCATCGAAGTTTCTCTACCATGTATAAAAAACAATTTCTCTCAAAAAAAGAGGACTCTCCCAAAATTTAGTTAGCATGTAACTCAGAAACTCAAACATTTAAGTAAGATATCTTTCATGAACCTGCATGTTATTTTCATGAGGCATCACTGACAATGTTTTTCTCCAAAATACATTCTACTGCATTTTATCTGCCACGCCATAAATTATTATCTGAACAGCAGCAGCCCCAATTTCAAATCTTAAAGTAAGCAAATAATTGTTTGCACTACAGCTCGCCTTGATATTGTTAGCAACCTCCATCCTAAAGCAGATCTTAAAAATGAAAAACGTTAAAGATGCTCAGGAATCCAAAGTAAGTCAACTTAATAATATAGCCAGGACAAGAAGAGGGAAGTTATAATATATGCAACATAAAACATTAATACATAAAACCATACACAACACTGCAGTTATGCACAAAGCTCTGATGGCTTAAAAAAACCAAAACAAAACCAAGTCCAACTCTAGTTTTTGTGACTCCAAAAAAGTATGAACAGGCCAATTAGTTCAAATTTAAAAATAATTAAATGTTTAGTTTCTTCTCTGTATTTGAACAGTGTGACACCATTCTCTGGCAGTGTAAGAACTTCAGCTCTCAGATGTAATTTTCAAGTATTTAATGATACAGAGAAAACCTGCTTTTAACAATATAACCAGCTTTAAATTGGGAGCAATTAAAGCTGGAGCTTCAAGATCACCTCACAATGAGCACCAGGTGGCCCTGGAAGAGCAGGTATTTCTCTTCCCTCCCCTCTGTGCAGGTAGCAGCAGCAGCAGTGCTTAAGCACCTGTAGGGCACACAAGGTCAGAGACCTTACAGCACTGCATTATCCCCATCCTCCCTCAATTTTTGTTCTATTTGTCACTTGGACTTTCCACTGATGCTGATTCACAGTTCCTTTTGTGGGACAAAAAAGCAAGTAAGTTGTATTCTTAGAAGGGAGTGAGGAAGAAGATAACATGTAGAGTGTTGCCAAAATAGTGTAGATTTCAGTTCAGGAAAGCTGTGAAATCACACCTTTAAAGCAAATGCAACTTCCAAAGCCACCAAAAGACTGAAATACCAGTAGGGGAAAAAAAAAAAAGTGTAATTCACTCTAAATCTGAATCTCAAACCCACGAGACACTGATTAAGAATGACAGAATGACAGTTGACTCACGTACAGAAAAGCCCATCTATTCTGACCTGCTACACGCTGCCTATCAAAGCACCACTTTCTGCTCATTTTTCTCTCCTCCCAAGAAAGAAAAAGGGGGTCAAATCTTGTCAGATCCAGCAACTACAGCCTTCCTACAGCACGGCCTGTTGTTATAGGACAAGGAGAAATGGTTTTAAATTGGAGGGTCAACTTATATTAGATATAAGAAAGGTCAATTTAGATTAGATAGAAGAAAGAAGTTTTTTAGAATGAGGGTGAAACACTGGAACATGTTGCCCAGAGATGTTACAGATAGGGAAACTCCTAAGGTCAGGTTGGATGGGACTCCAGGCAACTTGAAGTCCCTGCTCATTGCAGAGGTGTTGGGGGACTAGGCAGCCTTTTAAAGGTCCCTTCCAAACCAACTGTTCTGTGATTCTCTCATTCCTGCATTCTCAACTCTCTCCTGGTTTCCTTTTTAAATTAGTTTTTGAGTAACTATATTACTTTCTCTCCCAAGTTTCTACTAAAATATTTAGATTAAAAAAAAAAAGAAAAGGTTTGCTTCCGCAAAGAAATTACCATTCCTCAGGAAACCTGGGATTCTTTTACAGTGATGCTTTACTTCTCATCTCTAAATTTACTACACTTTAATTCTACTGTTTTAATAATTCTACTTCCAGTCAATGTTATACACACTTCCCTGTACTGAAGTTTCCAGCTAACTGCTTGCTCACTCACTTTCCTGACCATCAAATTTACTGAAAGTGAAAGCTAATTAATGATTTTCATGACATTCTATGATCCTTCCTTTCTTCCCCATTTTCATTTCTTTTCACCTAGGATACTGGCACTAAATTTTAACTGATTCTACAAAATATCTGCTTCAAGTCTGCTTATCTCTGTGTTTCAAAAACCTCATCTCTGCTTGCTGTGCTTGCACTGCACAAGTACTTTGCCACTCACAACTGCTTTTTGGTACATTTCTTTTCCCATTACTTCAACATGTTCAAATGGGCACGGTGGTAAGTTTGCCCCAAATTTGGGTTAAAGAATAAAATTTTCACATGTGGGGCTTTTATTTACATTTTTAATCCCTCCATCACCTGTTCCTGATGTTCTCCAACAGTTTGGACTACTATTAATTTGACCTAATCTTAGTTGTCTATTCCAGCTCCAATTGCAGTAAACTGAAAGCAAAAGTTGTTCCCAGAGAGTGAGTGATTATAAGAGAAAGGAGATCAACTGTTCTGAAAGAGTACTTACTGGAGTTTGAGATGTCTAACTAGAGAACGGCTAAATTCTGACAAGAGAAATTCCACATGGTTGTCTTGCTGTCTTTACCATTTTGATTAATGCTGGCTCCACTTTCAAATTTTACCACTGCTGACAATCATTGCTGAGCTCACTAGCCACAGTAATTTTTCTTTGCCTTGGACTGTAGTTCCTGACATCCTAGTTGCTCTTTGCTGCAGACACCTGACCACCACTGAATACAGAGTCGTCACTGCACAGGCTGAGTCTGATCAATTCTCCACTGCAGCCTCGCATGACCTGCGTGTGCACTTCAGCTGTACTACTGTCATCAATGTTTCTCAGTGTGTATTTAAAGAAACAGATTTCTGTGCTGGTCTCAGAACTGTACACTCTTTTTCAAGGTAATTTCAATGCTCTAATATAACACCTGCTCTAATTGAAACTGTCATCAAACATCAGGCTACTAAATTATTTATATTGACATTTCCAGGCATTTTCTGGATTAACATCTAAACCACTGCAAGTAAGTTTACAGGAGCTCTAAAAACTTAGGGAGATAACCCCAAGACACCCAAAATTTTGCCTCTCGTCTCGGAGGTGCATAGAACCCATAGAGTGGAAATTTCCTCAGAACCTGGCACCAACTGGTAACTGCAGCTGTTGCCCAACAGATGCTCAGGACTAAAATTGCTCTTTTACATTTCACTGCCTCACATTAGGTTTAAAGGACTCTTACCTAGGTAAGTCTAATGAACTATTAATACTTCTAAATAAGCTTTTGTGCTTCTGCCATTGCTAGCTTCTTTTGGCTTTCTAAGAAGAGAATTTTGTCATTCAGGGAAGTGCTCCCATAATACTTGATTTATTTTAAAAGGTTACAATGTTTTCCAGATATCACTACATGAGAATGATGTGTCCATAAAAAAAAGTAGACAAAGAAGATGGAGACAAACACTTGTTTAATGAACACAATGGTGGTGTTAAAACATTACTAGGTTGTTACTACTTATTTCTCTTCATGTATACATTCACTGAAACTCCAAAATAACACTGAACATTGCAAAAATGAGACAAAGCTCATACATATGTAACTATTTTTTAAAGAAACTAACAGACAAAACAGCTAATGAAGTACAAATTCAGAGAATGGTCCTTATCTATTCTCCTTTCCTATGTTTTGATCATTGCCTGTTTTGGCTAGGTAAAAATACAAGCTAACAATGCACTATCAAATCTAAGGTATCTGCAGTGACTTCCATAAAGTGGGAGAAGTTACCAGCAAGGATGTAAAGAAATAAAAAAGAGAATTTTAGCACAGACATGATTTCCCAAAACCTATTACATATCTTTCCCATGTAATAAATCTTGAGCTTTTTAAACCAAAAGTCAATTGTATTAAGGCTTTAAGAAGCACTTGAAAAAAATGACAATCAACAGTTCTTCATAATAGAACCCTAGTTCCACTAGCAAATGTAAGATTCAAGAAGTAATAATATCACTTCAACATCATCAAAAGTCACTAATTACCAGCAAATCTGTTTAAATTGCCCTTTTTATGGCATCAGATCTAACATTCCTGTAACACAGTACCAACAGTATTGAAGCAGACTTCATGGGCCAGTTATTACTTTATCCCATGAATCAGGATAATCTGAAGTCTGAGTTTTCAAGTGGTTCTCAAAGCTGAGTCACAGAACAAACTTCCACAGAAGCTAAGGTACATGAAAGCACTTTGGTATGCACACCTCCAGACTATATGCTTTGCTGAATCACCGAAAGATTTCTAAAGCACAGCGAAGATTTAAGTTTTCTATCAGAAGGCACTTTTTTCACAGGGATAAATTTTATCCCACACCCCAAGTTTTAAGACATATAGACAGATTAAAAATTATTGTATGAAGTTAATATTTCAGTTAAGAACTCTGCAGCCAAGCTTTGTCACCCTATTTTCGTATGAGACAAAAGAAACACATTGTGGTCTTCAGTAGTTTTCTTTTAGGAATGACTAACAGGACCCTATATACAATATCAAAATAAAAGACTTTACGATGTTTGGCTGTAACATTTCTGGAATCAGACATTCCAAAATATCAGCTATGTCTTCATAATCAGTTCTTTTTTGGTAGGTAGATCGTCTTGAATTACAGGACTTGTATCTAGCCCTCTAACATTTCAAGTTTTTACTGCCTTCCAGGTTGTGTGCAGTGTTTTGGTGTGGTGATGAATTTTGTACTGTCTTTTTTGCAACTGCATCCACAGTGTAGTTCTTGTTCTGAAAATATCAGTGTAGCTTTCCAGGGCGTTCACATCAGAGATCAAGTATTTTATCCATGGCACTAATCGCAGGGTAAACCCAGTCCAATTTCATCTTTTCCTTTCAAAAATGTAAACAAAAAACCTCTTATTGTGGAATCATTGCTGGTTGTGCTTCATAATGCAGTTAAGCTTCCAGAGACTTAGAAATAGATGCCATCTGTTTGATTTAAACTTTTATTAGAAATCCATTTGGTCTTGCTTTTTCCTTTGGCATCCTTTCCACTGGGAAATAATGAACAATCAAAGCCTCTGCAGTTCAAACTGTGGGAGAAGGGAAAAGGCAAAAAAGGAGGCAAAAACAGGAACAAGAAAAACTCTGCTAATGTCAGTGAACTCAAGGTATCCAGCTACTACTAACAGCATTTTCAACATTCTGAATACACATTTAAGAAGTTTTGACAAGAAAAATGTGGTATTAACTGAGAAAAAATTGGAATTGTAAAGTAACAAATATACATAGTATTTTTTTGTTTTTCTGTAACTCAAGACTTCCTTGCCAAATGAATTAATAAAATCAGATGACAGAAATGCTGCTATAAGTTCTAAAAAACTCAAATGATGAAATTAATACATTTGCTTATTCTATAGCAAATGTTTTGCTGAAGTAAGCCATATTTGCTGCACAGTCCTTGAGATATCCTCACACGTGCGTTTTTGGTTTTTTTTAACTGTGGAGCTCTGGTCAAAAATTCTGAGTTACTTGCCTTGTAGTACCAGTCCTGAAATTTTTTACAGCACTCTTCACTGCAGAAATCTCTCACTACACCATCAAGTTCCTTAGTTGCTCCCTTTTTGCACAGCTGTGAGCAGTAATTACAAGTAACACATCTCAGTCCTAACCGTCTTGCAAAGTCTTGTTTATATAGCAGCTTGCAGCCTGGAAACAGATTTTAAACATTAGGAACAAAGTAATTTTTACAAAGAGATATCACAGTTAAGAGTTAAATAGAGAAAATTAGGTGAATACAACAACAGCTAAACACTGGGGCTTCAGACAAATTCAGGTTGCACAGTAAGGCTATTATTTCAAGACATTTTTACCCAAATATCTTCCCTACACACTCTATGATTTCCTGTGATGCCTGCAACTTTTTCAAAAGCCTATGCTGAAGCTTTGTTTATCAAATGCCTGAATGAAGAGTCAGAAAAATAAAACGTAATTTTCTTTTAATACAGACCCATGCAAAAGCATTGACTTGGAGTTACACTGTTTATTTACACATCCTCAAAATGCTAGAGATCTAGACAACACTATCTACTACTACAGAAATACCTATCTTCATGAATCAACTTAATTTTATTACTACCTTTATTTATATTAATAAACCAAACCGCTTAAGAGAATTCATTCACATTTAAGAACACTAATAGGTACAGGATGACCTAAGAACAGAGGGATTTCTTTAAAAATGTAACTGTAAAGCAAGCAATGGTCAGTAGTGAGAATTATGCAATGACAGGAAATTACACATGAAATTTATGAAGAGTTTGTATGTAATAAATATTTTAATTTTTCTTTTCACATTGGGGTGGAGGTGTTGGTTATTTTGGTTTTGGTTGGTTGTTTTGTGTTGGTTTGGTTTTTGGTGGGTTGTGGGTTTCCTTCGTTTTGTTTTGTTTTGCGGTGAGGGCTTTTCGGTTTTGGATTTTTTTTCATTTACTATGCAATCACAATTTCAAGGTTGCCATAATGACATCTTATATTCTTCCATAATCTGATCCTCCCTCAAGCAAACTAGAAAAAACATTTTAATATATTAAATGCATTAAAAGATGAATACTGTAGCTATTATATAGGCTATTTTCAGAACATATTGTATTTAAATGACCTCAAATCTCATGCCTATTCAGCTGAAGCCTAAATCATACACTGTATACCTCTGTAATTGTCCTAATTTTATGGCAGAGAACAGAATGAGAGGATGAAGTAACTGTCTGTATTGAACACTGGAGGGACAAGATAAGATTTACAAAGACCTTATTTAAGGTACTGCACCTGTTTTTATGATCTACCAAATATCACAGTACCACCTAAGACCAGAACTCAAGTTGTCCAAGTATCCACTCTACTAGGACACAGATATAATCCAACAGATGCAGACTTCTGTACTTCTGATAAGTTATGAAACTCAGTATGTAACTTACATGCTGTACTTCCTCTGCCATACAGAATATAAAAACACTATAATGTATTCAGTAATTTCAATTATGTGACTTCTGCTGTTGTTTATTAGTATAGAATTTATATGTGTGAAACTTAGATACTACTTTTACATCACTAAAAGCACAAGAATGCAAATGGAAGATGCAGCAGCCTGAATTTTCCAAAAAATAAAAGGTTACTGAGGAACTTTAACTTGCAATTCAACATGCTTTGATAACAAATTAAATATGCTAGTAATGTTAAAACAAGACATTCATAGAATACTGTACAAATAAGACATTTCAGGTTTTAAGTGGTTTTTTGGGTTTGTGTTTTTTTTTTTTGTTTGCTCTTTGCATATTCTTCAACAACAGAATAAAGAAAATTACTAGTACAGATGGAAAGCGCCATATCCAGCAACCTCCTTACAGTGCAACATATTTAGACTTTAAATACATTGCTTTGAAGGAAATAATCCTAGACACAGTGTGTGCAAGCTATTAGTTAAAAATACCAATTAAAAGCAAAATTTCTTGCCAGTATTTTTTCCTGCTGGTTGCATCTCTCATTATTGCATGGAGCATCATATTCTTTCCACTTCTTTAAAATTCCAGAGATATCTTCGCACCACAATGTATCCCCCCGCCCCCCCTTCAGCTATCTCTTAGAAAAGCCACCCAATGCTGCACAACCCTTTCAAAACTATAGACTAGTAGTATTCCTCTACTACCAACCAGGCAACCTGTGTTCACCTGGCTAAATAGTTTATAAAAAGAAATGGACAAAATTGTCATTTTTCTTGGCTGCTGAACTACAGGAAGTTGAAGACAATGCTCCTGTTTTCTGACAAAAAGTTATCAGGCAAGAAATTTTCCACTCAATAGTCAAACATCTCGCACATCTCTGTGAGTGGTGAAAAACAAGGATCAGTGAACATTAAGTAAGGAGAAACAAAAAGTCAAGAATTCCAGCCCTTAAGACCTAAACGCCTGGAACACATAGGGTTTTTTATAGATCACTGACTGCAGGGCTTCCTGCTGAAGGAGGCTTCTACAGAAGATAAAAACTGCATCTCTATAAAACTTTAGATGTTGACAGTAGATTCTTACAACTTTGAAGATTGCTGAAGTAGAATCTTTACAAAGCCTTTCTTTTGCAACACCATGAGCAAAACTCTACAGATTTGTCCGAACCTCTTTATGTGTTTGTAATAGGAGACTTAATCTACAGGGCCAGGGAAAATTTGGTTTAGCTTCAAGACCTTGTGACTTCAAAAAAAGAGAAACTGAAATGCCTTTCTTAAGTCCTTGGTAGTCTGCAATCCAGGATATACATTCTTACTACAATGCTATGGTTTTGACTAAAAGAGTAAGACTTTCTTTGCATGGGAAAAGGTATTTGCCTTTGGCAAAACACAACTTGGTCTTCTCTTGCACAAGAGAAATCCTGAATCAGCATAACAGTAACACCCATGCTGGTTATGTAGATGTGACCATGAAGTGGGCTTTGATTTACAGCACATTGTGGATGAGTAATACAAAAAGCACTGAGTGTCTGACCTTTGTAATATCAGCACTAAAATCTTGAGGGATTGTTCAGCCTAATTCCCCTGGGGACTTAGGGTTCATGAGTATAAGCACTGCCTAAAACAGACAGCTGACAGTTCCAACATTTTGAACAAAAAAAATCTGAGAAAAAAATAAGTTCCTCAAGATTTCTACTACAACATCATACCCACAAGTTACAGTGTGATCAGATGGAAACCTCTACTGCTTTAAAGTGCCTCTGAGAGAGAACAGTTCTTACCTAGGAAGAAATTGTAAGCACAGCTTATTTGGCTCAAGCTACATCAGTCATTAATTATGATCTCTAATAAAGTTCTAACACCATCCCACAAGCTGGCTGTCTCAGAAAGACCACTAAGGACCATTTTCAGCAGTATCTCCAACTCAAAATCGGAAGCAAACAAAAAACAAGTAGGTAAGTATCTGCTAACTTAACATATCCTTAATTACACTGTTAGTATTCTAGCTTCCAAGCAAAACCCAACACAAAACCTATCTCTTAAGAGCCCTGAATTTTGGTTCCCCACATAAATGGTGGAGAGAAGGAACACATACCAGAGAAGATTGCTGACAAGACAACAACAGCTTTGACAAGCCAGTTCCTCAAAACGTTTACCTCAGGAAGTTCCAAGTTAAGAGAAATTCCTTTCTCTTTACAGATCCAAGAACTGCCAGGTTCAGCCCTGCAGAGTTGCCCCCGGCAGAAACCTGCTCCACTTGACTGACTGCAGACTCAGTGCAAGTAAGCTACTAAGAACATGATCTTATTCTACTAGCAGTACCTAGGTGAATTACAGTTAGTTCAGTACATTTCTACATCGAGTAGCTGTGTAAAAAGGAATGCTGAACCAGAAATAATCCTGAGTCCTCAACACCAGTCCCTTTTTACCACAGGGACTCATACTTTCTATAGAAAGTAATTGTTCCATCCTGAAAGAATTGGGTTTTTTCCCTCTGAAAGGCTGTCCTTATCAGATTCCCTTTGTCCTTCAAGTAACACGCAGGACATGCTGTTCTCTTATCTCTATTAACTTCAACTGTTACCTGTTCTAGAGAAGAATAACAGGCCTGTAGCATCACAAGCTACATCTTGGAAGCTTGCTGGAGCTATGTTCCACCCAGATCTTTCTGCTCTATCTCCCTCTGTGCTGATTCACATGCAAAACCTCTTCCATATCCACACTGCTATAACCTGCTGTCTCTGGATTCATAATAAACATTATTATTTTTAGGAAAACAGATGCAATGTATCAAAATTCTTCTGGGTCCTGCTTGGATTACTGTTAAGGTAGACCCTACCCTCTTCTGTGTAAAGTGATGTTGAGTATACCCCTTCCTTCCTTGTCCTCACCTTAAAAACCTTTTATTGCTACTATTCAATCCAACTTTCATACAACCTCAGATTATCCTACTATTTCTTGATATTAGGTACTATTTCATTGCATTCTCCTGTCTCCTACTCCAATCCTGTTACTCACGTTTCGCTTATTCTTAAATCTTTTCAAGTTGATAATTCTTTCACATTAATAAGATGTATCTCTATAGGCTTTCTTCGTCTTGTGCTCATAATCTCAGCACATTAAATTGCATCAGCCCTTATCTGCAACAGTCAGCACTATCTTTGCTCAAAGAACTGTATCAAACCTCTTTAAGAGACACAACAGTGGAATTAACATCGAAGAATGAAAATCTAACAAGGACCACTGGTGTCGAACAATGCTCAGGATTTCACATGACATTCTTCGCCATGTTACAAATTATCTCTCTACAAAGAAAAACAAAAACTTCAAGACTCAATACACTGTCAAATATCAAAGTCCAGGTTAACAAGTTAAAACTGTCAAATAATTTCAGAAGAGATGCATCCAAGAAGCACCAACTGGAAACTCCATCTACAATGAGACTCTCCCACAAGTGGAATACCACAAGAAGCAACTGTCCAGCTCTTCCATGTGTGTTTGTCTAGGAGGTGCAGAACTATGTTTTCCTTCAGCATAGCCAAAAGCCTTCTCTTAGTGCTACTATAGCAAAGGAACATGTTAAATACCTCCTAAGTGTCTTGTCAGAATTGAATATGCTGTCCCTTTTACCTCAACTCATTTTTATAAGCAAAAAGTATTATTTTGGCTTTCACAGTAACAAAATTTGTTTGGAATAGTCATCCGCGGCTCAAAAATTTAAGATCAGACTCCTAAATCAGATTACATGGCCTGAGCAATCATGACCATGACCATGCCCTCTGTGCCATCAGAGTTCCATAAAGAAAACTGCCATGGCTCAAAGAGATGCCAGGAATGTCCGATTGCAGCTTTTCTCCATAGCAGTCACAGGAGGTCATAGTGCCTCAGAACAGCCCAGGCATCTCTAAATACCTCCAATATTCATTTCTACTTTTACATTAACCCAGTTTGTAGGAAAGGAGTATCTTCCTGCAGTAACAACATGACTCTCGCAATTGTGAACGAGTATTTTTACAGATCATGCATTTTGCAGTATTTAAGACATGTTCTGCTTTTCACTTGCCCCCTTTTGCCAGGATATCCCACCTTGGTACCAAATAAACCTTCCAATGAAAGTGACCAGGAAATTGACATTTCAGGTTAGAATTTATCTCAAGAGGCACACTGCCAAAAGAAGCGGTCATGAGCAAAACCAAACTAGGCACCATAACAAGAATCACATTATTTCAACATGGCAGGCCTCTATCAAGAGCTGTAGAAAGGGACTTAACAGCTCTGTGAAGCAGAAATCCAGAAGTGTGTAAAAGGGTGATTTTTTACTGTCTTCAAAAATTTCTGTATGCTAGCCCAAATTCTGTACATTTTATTTTTAAAAGCAGTATTGGTTCCTCTAAAAGAGATAGTTGTTAATGTAAACTATTAAAACAAGCTGTGTTTGAACAGTTTCTATAGCTCTCACTTTAATGAGTCCAAACATCAGGAACTAAGAGATTCACACAGGGCTGATGGCAGCTCCTTCGTCTAGGGAGCACTGCAGCTCAGCACAGCACAGCCAGTTCATCAACTCTTCCTTGGCCCATCCAACACAGAAGCCCAGCAACTCTGACTAAATCTTAGTGATACTTCATATCACAAATCAGTTTTAACGTAATTTTATTGCTGTTCTAATAACAACAGGGATTCCTATAAATATCCGGTGGTATCTTAATTGATTGTGAACCACTGGCATGTAAGCACCTGTATAAAACTTAACACATCTGTGTTTAGGCTACCACAGAAAATATCTGTAATATTTCCATATAAATCTAAAAATTAATCAACTACTCATTTAATAGTATACTTTACCAAACAATCCACTGTGCAGTACTGGTTGGGAAAATGCCACTCTAAAATCTACAATGCTTTAACTGAATATACATCTTTCCTAGAGGGAGGTACAAATACTTAATTGCCTAAATTTATTTTTCCACTTGTCAACTCTAGTGTATTTTAAGAGGTTATCACTACTTAGATGAAACATTAGAGATTCTTTCAGAGAAAACTCAGTGTCTGCATTGAGTTTCATTTGCAGAAACCATAATTCCCAGAAATTTATTAGCAGGCTATCAGGGTGATAGCTGTCTTCTATCTGCATTAGCCATTGGAAAAGGAGTCCCAAGCATCAGATAACTGAGTTACTCCAACAGCTTAATGACCTTCTCCTTCCTAGAAGAAGACTACCAGGTATGAATCAATGTTATTAAATTTGCATTATAAAATTATTAAGCCTGTGTAGTTTAAATCATAGCATTTAGTTCTACTGGAAAGATGAATTAAGTAAGTTTACAAATAAATTAAAATTATGGTGATACTCATCATAAAATAGTTTCATTGCTGGATTGCCAAAGACTGATTTGTTCTCCCAGACTCAGAAGGAATATATATTAACAAAACAAAAAAACCCCACCCACTCTCAAAATACCCCAAATGCAGTAACTTGAAGATTTCCTCAGGATTAAAATCTTGTACAGCCTATCCTCAACTGTCACTCATGCAACTACACATACATAAAAATCCACAAGCTACTTCTTACTTTAGCATACATAATATATATATTTTTAAATTTAGATACAGGTATTTTGGACTGAAGCATTCTAGTGGCAAAACACCAGTGGAACAGATTAAAATCTTTCCTCTACTCCATTCAGGTTGTTCATCCTCCACATAGCATCTGATTTTTGGACAAAAACAGAAAAGGCATCCTATATTCCATGAAAGAATTAACAACCAACTTTACCACAAAATCTAGGTCAGTTTTAATCACACCTTATTGTAATGGAGGTTTCAGCTACTTCCTGCACATATTTCTAGGTGTCTCAGGAGAAACATAAAAAAACAGAGATGGAATAAAACCGCACAGAAATATTAACCCAGATGACTTTAATATGGGTGCTGGGGTTTGTGTGTAAATATATATGTATATACATGTATGTGTGAAAAAAACCCTCAGGTATGAAGAACGGGAGCAATGACGACATCTCCAGTACTGCAGCTGTAAGCAGTCAAGAGATATTTATGGCTGATCTTATATATGCTTTCCCATCAGTTTCCACAAAGATGAACGAGTAGGTACACTTGCAGAAATTTCAACATGTGTTTAACTTCTGATTTTATCTAGAAACCTTTTATAAACACTTGCCTAAAAATTCCCCACATTTTCCCTTGAGAGCTCAATTTCTCCCAAAAATGCCAGCAGCTTTTTTGACTGAGTACCTCTGGCTACTGCTACTCAAACCATGATATATTGTCTTCTGCTGAAAGCATTGCATGCTCAAAAAAATAATCTGTGTTGTCGAGGTTCCTAGAACAATCTGCAATATCAAAACCTGGATGGCCTCCACATCCAACAAGTATTTGGTACTTGTACTGGTTTTGTTATTTCACAAACAGTCGGACATACATATCCAGAAAAAGGCTTTGCAATTAAGGACGAACCAGTAATGTTGAGGTGTCTGGAAAAGGGGGAAGAAAAATCTGCCACATCTGATGATGGAACTTCTATTTGTTAACCTCCAAAAGTCCACCAAAGTTCTGGCCCTGACCTTCCCACATCAGATCTAAGCACTATTAATTCTTGGATTGCATTATTTCTGCCGCCATGGATGACGATGGTTTTCCTTCAAAATAAATGGTCTAGGGTTCCTTCAGAATTTCTGTCCAGGTCACCGGCTTATTTGCAACAGGAACACATACAGCTTTTTGTCATATGCATCACAGAGTAGACCTCAGCTAAAGCTGGCAGGTATGCAGCTTTTATTCAAGTTATGATCTACTTAATGGTGCTATTGACTATGCTCTCTCTACTAAGTGGTTCAGATCACAGTAAGCTGGTAAACTTTGTCTTTACGGTAACATTTTGGACATTCACCCTCATAAACATAGTATTTGCTCTAGAGCTGGCAGTCTAGCAGCTGCAAACTCAAGACCCACACACACTAAGACATCTGGCAACACATTCCCCCTACTTAGTATCTATATTTACACAGGAAGGACTGGTTTTATTCTTTTCTTCCTCAGATTTTCCAATAGGAAACAGAAGTCCTCATTTACTTCAAGCTTCCTCATACAGAAGTAGTAATGGCATAGTTGGCATTATGAATCCGACTCATTTCATTACGACAGCCACCCAGCTTTAAAATGACGGAGTCATAAATATGCACAGTAATAGAAGCATATACTTTAATCTCCAGAAAAGTATCTTGCTCTTGTTTGAATGCATTCTGTGGAATTGTTTCATTCACAGAAACAATTTCTATCTAGAGGTTTCTGAGCAATGCAATGATACATGGTAAGGCTAGGCCTTAATTTGTCTCTTTTTTCACTCTCCAGCTATCACTTTGCAGTCCAGAACACTATACTCCATTCTTTAGAAACAAAAGACTGCAGAGTCTCGAGCTGTAAGGGAATGGCATGAAGGGAAGACAGCCTTCAGCCCTGCATTCCAACCCTCTCTAGCTTAACAGGATCCTCCTACAAGTAAACTCCCATAGCTATTATTTAATCTGCCTGAAAGCAGAGATATTTCATGGGTCTTATCAAATGACATTGGAAGTAGTGCTGTTACAACTAAGGAAAAAAACATTCACCATATTTGTGAATAACAGGTCATCCAAACTTGTAGTTAAACTTCTAAAATCATGATTAAATACCAATATCAAAAGAGAGTTCACCAGAATTGTAAAGGATAGGTCAGTGTTAAAAATCTATTTTGCTATTTCTATTAGCTTTAATGCTAACCATGCTTTAATGCAACTTAAAAGGCCCATAGAGTTCCCTTTTAGTTTGTTTTCTTTTTGAAAATTCAAGTAATCAGTCAAGCAAATTGTAATGACAGTAATCAACACACAGCAACAGGCGTCATTCAAGTTATTGCTCAAGTAACCAATCTAAACCAACACAACTTCTACTGTTGCACTTAATTTAGAAAATGCTAATCAAAGAGAAAGCTTGGTGTTCATAAGTGCAGTTAATATTGTATATGCACTACTGCATACATTTAAAAAAAGAATATGTAATTTTTTGTGCATATGTATACATGCAATGTGCATACATATGTTTATGTATTTCTGTACACACACACTGAAAAGTGTTAACCTGGACTAAGTGGTGAAAAGCTCTAGAGGCAGCTCAGATAAATTAAAAAGTACCTGCACTAATAAAAACAGGTACAATCACTTCAATTATAGTAATGAAGAGACTTCTTGTTTAGTCTCAAATACAACAGAATGAGCTGTTACCTTAAATTTTAACATAATATATAAACAAAGCAAGTCAACTGCGGTAGAACAATGACCAGTACCTCAGGAAAAAACCAAAAACATACATACCTTCACTGCAAAAGGGTCTTTTGATACCAGAGAAATTCACTGTTTCATGGAGCGTTTTCTCCTCCTGACAGTATTCACAGTATGTAACTATGCAGTGCAGTTTCTTATAATCATCAGAACATGCTCTGCTGCAGAACTGATACACTTTGTTCTAAATGCAAAGTTGCAAAGCATTGTGAGTACGGTTAATGGATAAAATCTTAAGGTCTAACTAGTGCAACTTCAAATAATAGTTTTCATTAAGACAACTTACAAAGTAAACTCAAGTGTGAATACGTAATTAGAATATGACTTCTAATGCTAAAAATTTATGAATCCTAATAAAGCTGACAGTGCTACAAATACTCATAATGGCATATGAAAACACTGAACAGAAAATACGCCACCAATCTCAATATATCCTCTTTAGATACTTCTCTCAGTTCATAAAGAAGTGCAATAATGGCCTATCATGTCTATAACTGAAGATGAAAGCAGATTTCAGACTTAGAGCTGATTTGAGAAAACACTTTTTTAAAAAATTCCACTGATACTATTTATGAATAAAGACTTCTGCTTTTATCCTTTTATCATATTGAAATTAAATTATATTCTACAGAACCACGTAGATTTTAACTGAACTTTTTAATAGAAACTTCAATACCTTATAAAATAGCTAGAAAAACCGTATTAGAGTTCTAGGTTTAAACTTTTAAACACATCATCATTTTAAAAATAACATCAACATCCCTCCTTACCTCCCATTCCAGTACTTCTGGTTTTGAACAGAAAGAACTTTTGCAATAATTACATTTCAACTGAATATCACTGGGAGAGACGAACTGACCATTTGTTGAAGACTGAACACTGAGAGTCTGAAAAACATAAATATATATACATAGATCACTGAAAACCAAAGTTACTTTTAAAACATGGGGGGGTTTCAATTAAACTTATAGTGTTTGACAATTTAGGAGTTTACTTAGACTCAAGAGAATTTCTGGCAAGAACATAACAGGTTGGTTCTTTACCTTACTTCCTTTTCTCTTGTCATCTCAGGTTTTCCAATTTTGACTCTTTACCCTTACTTCCACCATAACTATTTTAAGTCATATTTTTTACTTTACCTTTCTTATGCCTTTTATTTAGGGTAAACACATTTTTGGTAAAAATGAAAGAAGTACCCCCGAACTGAAGGCTTTTGTTAATCACAAAACATATATTTTCAGATAAATATATTTCACATCTTGTATTATTTTGGTGACAGAGAGATCAAGACCAACAAAGAAAGATTTTCAAATCCAAATCTCACCAAGGCAGAACATCAATACGTTATGTAAGCATACCACTTGAAAATACAACTACCAAAGTAAAAGGCTTTCAGTGAGAAACCTCACATCTACTCAGATCAAGAAAAAAACTAGCCAACAGTCCTAAGCAGCCTCAGCCCCACGGCAGGAAGATCCAATTATTCACATGGCCAGCCCCTAAACAATCCAGGGGTTTAAAACTGAGAAAAATACTATAGATTGCATGTGTAAGTATAAGAATTCAATTCTGTAACTGAGTAACTTCCTTAATGCGTTTCTGAGGCAATCAGTAGATAAGAGAACTCAATTATACAGTATGTCTTATATGTGCCAACAGAATAAAGTATTTTTGTATATTCCCTGATTAAGCAAGAACTATTGGTGTCTTACAGATGTGATGTTCAAGACAAAAATCTGAATCAGTAGTAATCACAGTCAAAGAATCCACAACAAACTTCTTACATCTGTCTTCCCAACAAACTTTCCCACACTATTTGCAACAAAACAATTACATTTAAAGACAAATTCTCTTCAGACAGATTTGTTAGTACCTCCCCACTGTGTAACAGTGAAAATCCAGAACATTTCTGTTACAGTACACTTTTCTTCAGACTCTCATGTTAGTGAGGGTTCACCTACACTAAAAAATAAAAAACTATGTTGAGACTTACTGCTGATATAAACCCTGATCTATGTGGGCCGGTCCTGCTGAGTGCTAGCTGGCAGTGCAAACAGCATCATTTAATGCAGCTGCCTTAACTCTGTATCAAGAGTTTGCAGATATTAAGTAGTCATGCATATTTCCCAAACAGAGGCAGGACCTGAGAACCAAATGCCAGGCAGCAGAAAGATGACACCTGTACCTCAATGGCCCACTGGCCTATATCAACTTATGTAACTTCTACAACAACTTTTTTCTGATGCCTACACACAATATTATCATATTTCTCCCATTATATCCAGCAAATGTCCCTGTGGCTGAGCAAGGTTTCCTTTACTTTGGCTGCTCTAAACAGCTGATGACTTGCATAAAGATGAGAGCCACAAAGGCATTTTTAACTGCAAGGTCCAGCCTGTGCACTTCTGCATCTGCAGGTGTCTTCACAGAGCGAACACCACGCTTGACACATGCTGTGCTGTGGCTTATGGAAGCCCTAGAAGCTCTCACTGAAAATGAAAAGTAATAAAGAATACCCAGCACCTCCAGTTCAGGAATGAAGGAGATGTAAAGAACTAGCAATCTGTACAGAAACACTGAAGACAGAGGGGGGAAAGAAGATGAAATATACTAAGTGGTCATCAAATGAAAGCAACTCTAAGTTTCACGTCTGTAGTTACCTTTAAATATGGGACCCAAACACCCTATTGCGAGGGCTGTAAGTTAAAAGTTAAACATAGCTTTTTGTTGTTTTCTGAAGTATGGCACAGTTACCTTCTTTTATTTCTTTTCATTACTGTTTACTGCGGTAGAAATTCAGACTCACAAAGTCTAGGGGGCTGGTAATTGAGAAATACCGAAAAGCTAGAGAAGTGAGAAGAGCAAAGTTTGAGACTATTTAAAATTAGAATTTGTTTTAAGGGAAATTTACGCCTAACTACAGATTAAACAAATCGAAGCTATTACGCATTATTGCTTCCAAAAATCCCCAAACGCAATGTTTTTTATCATGAGCTCCTCTGGTTACTTAAATATTTTTCCAGAAAAATCTGTAAAGAACTGAATTCATATTACTAGAAGTTCTAAACCAAGCAGAAGATGGGTTTTTAAACCAAATTAATCACAAAATTATTTTGTATGCCTTGTAAAGTTTCAATTACAATTAAGGATTGCTTCTGCATAATATTTTGAGCCAAGATGACATCCATGTAGTATTTTCACCATCTTGCTTTGCTTCTAACTTAAGAAATACTTGAAGTACCTTTAGGAATTATTTAGGAGCTAATTATACACAAAGAATAATAAAAGAAAAAAAACCCCATAAACTCATTAAAATCTTTCACCAGTCCCCCCGAACACAAAGTTTTATCTATGCTATGTTGTATCAAAGACATCTTTTAATCCATGTACCTATGTTTGCTCCTTTGAGAGCCTGCCTTGAGTACAAGGGTACGAGAAGTGTAAGCCAAGGAAAAAACACTGTACAGCCCTTTTCAGCCTTCAATGCAACCAGCTCAAATTGCTCTAAGTCACCAGTTTAATAAGGAACACTACGCAGGCACAGCCCAGGATCTTCTGAGAAGACCACCCCAGCAGCACAGCTTCTGGCCTGCCCCTGCCATGGCAGCATATCTGACAGAGGGTTACCCTTGCTCACAGCAACATGAAATCAAGTGTACGTAAGTGTACATCTGGAAGAGCTGGTAGGCAGCCAGACTAAGGTTGGTCGTTTTTTCCAGCTTAGGAAAAAAAAAACAGCTTGAAAAAAATCAAGCTGTTCTTAATGCACAAGAGTGAAGCACTTATGGAAGAACCTTCTACATGCTCTCATTCACTAGGACTGTTCCACAAGCAAAATCAAGGGCACTAAATTAAACAGGGAAGGAAACAAACATTTCCCTTGCACTCATGCACACACAACCCTTCCAGCCTGGGCATGGAAGCCTCAAATATTTTTTTATTATCACATTTAGAAGAGTATTTGTCTGTGCGCACAAGAAAGAGATGTAATGTATACAGCCAAGAACACTTCCAGGCATCATCACAACAGTGAAAGAGAACAGCATTAGTGAATAACCAGAGAGAGTATTTTGCTAAAAACCATTGTACTTTTAATTCTTACCCATACTGGTCCTACAATTCTCAAGATACATTCAAAAATTAGAAGCAAAACCCAAACCAATTAGAGATTTCGCACAAATGTTTGCACATACTTGTGTTTTGCCAGATAGCTTGTACTGTTAGACACTGACACAGCTGCTAACCTTGGAAAGTCACTTGTATTAACACCTCTGTGTTCACAACAAATAACCAGTAATTTATTTTTCCCTTAACAGCAAAATCTTCAACTGATCCAGTAAAAGTACCAGTATGAATATTGATTTAAAACAGTACGCCTTGGGAACAATGCCGTCTTCAACTCTGCAATAACATCCTCCAAGACAAGAGTATGGAAGACAAGATCCAGTCCCACCGTTCTACCACCAAGTACCAAGCAAAAACCACATAAAGCAGACTGTTCTCTCTCCTTCACTCTCTTTCTTACAAGATCAAATGCTCTTACAGGCTGGCTGCTCAAAGGAGAATGCAGATATGGACATAAACTGTATAACATGTAGCTCAGGTGAATCTTTCTTTCAATACATTAAAAGAACAACTAGCTAGCAACAAAAGGTTTTTTGGAAGATGCAATTATAATCAATCCTGAAGTTCCGTAAAACAAACTTTCCCATTTGTAAACTAAAAGGACTAAAATACTTGCAGAAGGGAAGAAACACAGGCCCAAAACAGGAATTATTCTGCCCTGAGAAGAATAATCCTTAAAGAAAAAAAGTCTAGGAAGAACAGGCACAGCAGGAAAAAGGGATTAATATGAAGCCAGAAAACTAAAGCAAGAGCTATCTCCATTAGTAAACATTGAAAAATATGGAGCATCATGATAAATCGACCACTTTTCAATTTAGGTTCAACATCTGGCGTGTCACTTAGGTATAAGAGAAGGCTCAAGGGAACACTTACAGTCCAGTGCTCACATTGTGGTATACCATCCTTTCTACCTAAATACTACATGAACAGACCAAAGAAGCTGTTCTCATACTTTCAACTCTAGCCTTATGGTGAATAGGTTTTATTCTTCTACACACTTGACTACACAAAAGCTATCAAAAGTTAAAATCCAACAGTGCTGGTTGAGCAAACTAACTGTACATGAGAGACAACCTACCCATTTTTGGTCTTTACTGAGAACTCACAGACTGCAAGGCTGCTTCAGTTAAACTCCACTACAACACTGACAAGAGATATCTGTGCAGCACTGAGACTGTAATACAAGAATGAGCACAAAGTAAGACCACAAACCCACAACCAGCATTAAATGATCTGGCAGTTCTATTCAATAACGTTGCTTAATGTTGACTTATGTGCAAATCCAAGAAGGTCCACGTTGAATTCATCATTCCCTGGCTGTATTTGTTGCGAGAGCTCTTGGGGATGCTATTAATTGTAAAATCACATACCGTAACATAAATGTTACATGAGTTTGCAAGAAGTATTACAGGTCTGTCATTACATAATAACAACACACAGGTATTCTGTTAATCAGTTCCACTGACAGACACCTTCCAAATTGCTTATGATGGAAACACAGAACATGGCTGCATGATAGAGGGCCTAGCCAGGGTATATTAAAGAAGCAATTAAAAGACCAATTTGCTGTCCAGTTGACGGAAAACAGCAAAGTTCAATGACAAATGGGAAAATCCTGTGTGGGTATAACTCTTCAACAACACATGAGGAAGTAATTATCAATTATCCAGCGTAAATCGGGGAAAAATGTTTTTACAAACAAAAATTGAAACATTCTTTAAAAATATCCTTTGATCACCAAGAGATTAATGGCTATAACACACTACACTTACGCTTTAACCTTAGCTCATACTGAAAATATGACACTTTCAACAAGCAGAGCAGCCTCATCCAGAGCGCACGTCATTAGCCTTGCAACTCCCCATTTATGACCACAATTTAAACAGCTAGTTTTGTCCATAAATGAAATGGCTGAGGCTCTAACCTTTCATTTCAGAAGGAATCACTTTTCTCCATGACAGACCTTTGTTAGTTCTACATTCAACATGAGAATTTTGTTAATGTGTTTAGTACAAAAGAGGCTGAATTTGTTGATCTCAATGCAAAGCAGCAAGGCTCACATCCATGAAGAGGCTAAGATGGTAAAAAATAAGATAAGCAGTGATACAACTTTGTGGTTTTTAACAACATAAAGCAGAAATTGGATGTTATTATCCAATTTCCTAAGTTCAAGACAGCAGCTACTGTCATCATTATGAAACAGCACTTTGATAAGAAGAAATTGTTATGAGCCAAGGAGCATCTGCCACGTAAATTGTAACTCTCAAGCATCTATATACAAGCAAGTTTGTTTAATATTCAAATACTTAACACAACTACAGGCACACAGATATTTAGGGAGGAAAAGATTTAACACAACAGCTAACCTGAAATTTAGCTACACAACTGGAACTGCAAAAGTTGTACAGTTTTCCATCAGGCATTGTGGCTTGATACTGAGGTAAAGAGTTTCGCTTACAAAAGTGGCAAATAATTTCCATACCTAAAAGAAAAACGTAGTTTACAAACAAAATAAATAAATAGAAAATAATAGGAAAAAAGGAGTATTATAAGTCAGCCCTTTTTAATGTAGAAAACTAAGATTAGTCTGTTTTCCAGTCAGCTTCTACAGGTCACACAAAACAAAAGAAATTACAGAAGTTTGGATAAATACTTTCACTAAACATCAGTACTAAATATGAAAACACCGTCTTCCATAAAATGCACTGGAGCATTTTCAATTTCAAGTTGAGATCTGCTTTGCCTACTGAAGAACACACGTTTTGAGTTATTTACCAGATCAAAAACTTTACCTAGAGAATATCTATATGCATTATAACTACTTCCCTTCTTATCCATCTCCTGCTTGACTGAAAACAAAAAAAATCCAGGGTGGGATTCATATGACAATTCAAAGAGTATTAATTCATATGCAAAAAACCTGCACCATCATCCTGTGACACATTGGAGCACATTATGCTTTAGCATCATTTTTCACAGGAAGCCTAAGACAGTAGAAAATTCTTTCCAACATCACAAAAAAAGGCCAGGTAGGAAAATTAATCCTCATGGGTCCATTTACTGGTGTTCAACAGAAGATGTTTTTTGTTTTTGTTTTTTTTTAATGAAGTTAAAAACTGTAAAGTCACACCTGCACACACTAACTGTAAAACAAACGCACCCACACCCAGTATTCAAACTTTTAAAAAAGTCTCCTCTTAGCAGTGATGAAAACCCATCATCCTTTTCACTTACTTTGTGATTTTGCATATTTTGATTTGTGTGTGTTCATGCATACAGTTGAGCAGTATGGCTCCATATATCCATTAGGTCCTACGCACTGAGTCATGTCAAAAAACCTGCACTGAGCTCTGCAGCCAGTACAAGATGTTAATTGGCCACATTTCTAAAACATAAAACAAAGCAAAACAACGAGTTAGTTAAAACTATGCTTGGCTTTTGATTTAAATTATGGTCTAAAAAAAAAAAAAAAACCCCAACAAAACCAAAGGAAAAGTTTTATTTCTGTCATCTGCTCCCTCATCAGATCCTTCCTATTCTAACTCTCCTGATCATCCTCGCAAGAGCATTGGGTCTTGAGAGACCCAATGAGACCCTATGATTGGGTCTTTTACTCCTGGGGAAAAGCCAGCTAAGACTAACTTTCTGTGTAAAGACACACACATACACACACACACACCCTCCAAAAAACTCCAAGCAACCAAAACATCTCAATTCCATCCCAAACCCACCGCCTGCAAAGTGAGCTGTGGTAAGAGTATGCAACAAGTTGTGCTGAGCTGAAGACTTTGAAAGAACTCTACTCCTTTCTCCTTGCTGATGGGAAAACGGTTGTAAGGAAAGGAACAGGAATCTGACATGGCTAATATGATTCACAGAATGGGCAAGCTTAGAAAAGACCTTTGGTCACACTCCGTGTTCAAGCAGGGTCATCCTAGAGCACACTGCACAGGATCGTATCCCAGATAGTTCATGAATATCTCCAGTGAGGGAGACTCCATAACTTCTCTGGGCAATCTATTCCATTCTGCAGTCACCTGCACAGCAAAGAAGTTATGAATATGAAGAATAAATAAACTTTGTGGAGAAAAAAAAAATGCATCTCCAATCCTCCAGGCAGGAGGAACACACTGCAGAGTTTTTATGCAGAACTGTGACTTCATGAACCTGGTAACAGGTTTGATTTTGACATCTCTCAACACAGCAGTCAGTCCATCAACGGTCTTCCACAGAATGGAACAAACATGCCATACAAAGCACAGAGAAAGCTGCACGGAGAAGAAATACCACTGACACAGTCAACATCCAAAATCAATAATTCTGATGTGCTACATGTATTACACATGCCAGTGTCAGGCAAGTACCTCAAGCATGATAAAGCAAGTTTCAGAAGAAAATACCTAGACACCTTCTCTGCCCATAGAAAGTATCATGGTCTTGACAGTGATAGAGAAAATTCCTCACCAAAAATGATGGGCCTCCTACACAGACTCTTGCCTTATGAGTATTAGAGAATCATCACTTAGGTATTTAAGATCTCTTCCCTTCTAAAGAAATTATTTTTCACTCTCGCTCCCTCTTTCCCTATTCTCAAGGATGGAAAAGAGAAGTAAAGGCAAAGCATGTTTCACAGGTGCTTCACTTCATTCAGGGTGAGAGAAGCTTCAGAGAGTATTCTTGCTCTTCCTATTTTTCATTATCCAAATTTGAAAACTAGTTAATTCCACTCTTACAGACAGCTAGAGATGAAATTTATGGGTTTATAATGTCGTCTTTCCTATACTAAGAGCATCCACATAAAACCATAGAAATCCACATGCCTGTGACACAAATTGGATGTAGCACCTTGCGGAGACCTGCAAAATTTCCACATAACTCCACAATTTTCACATGCTGTTTTGATGAAACCTTTGCTGGGGATTTCCTCCAAAAAAGAATACCTGTCAAGATATCAAACTCCTACCAAGAGAGAGTATAAAACAGCACTCTAGGACATTTCCTTCCTATTTAATTTTTTTTCCATTTCCCTTTAAACATGTTATTCAGGACATAATTATCTTCCTAATCAGCCACAATATTGACAAAATTCACACTTAGTACCAAGACCAAAATGTAGCAGTTACATTGTTCTGTGAGTTGGAGCTATTCTGCTGCTATACATTTATCTCCTCTGGCAGGTTTAAGAAACAAAAGCAGGGCATCTAGAACACTGTGAGTTATATTACTAATAACTCAGCTTACACAGGACTTGATTTCTTGGAATATGCTTAATGGACAACCACCATAAAAAATCTGCTTCCATAAATAGCCTTGGTAGCTCCAGAATAACCCAAAATATAGATCTAGAAGCACTGATGCAAATATGCTGGCAAACAACTCTACTAAGAGCATTCAGCGATATAATCAGCAAACAATGCACAGGCAAATGAAACTTTCACAAGTTCCATATCCAAAAGAGAAATCCAGCGGAGGCTACAGTGAATTCAAGAAACAGCAAGACAAAAGTATAAGTTTTAATAAATGAATTTATAGTTAACAGATCAGAGCATAATTGGAAAAAAAAAATTTTGTCAACAAACTACATGTTTCAATAAAAATTCCTTGAAAGCAGAAATAGCTTTTGCTAACCAGCATCTCAAATACCTCATCATTCAGGGGATATCAAGAAAGGATCACGCAGACAAAGAACTGCGCAACAGCATGTCCATCACTTCTGAATTTCATACATCTTCAAAATACTGGAATTGATTACCGACTTCACCCCATCTCTTTCAGATTTAAAAGCAAGAAAAATTTTTACTCCTATCTAGTAATAATCTAGCAAACCTAGATCTAATTTATCACTACTACAAAGAATAAGAATTTCCAAAAAACATGCCAACTATGCAGAAGATTCTGTGGGTAGGAGCAAAATGGTAATAAAAAAGCTCTCAGTCTATGCTTGTAGTAACAACTAAAAAGAAGGTTTCAGCATATCTGTATTATTAGAAATTTAAAAATATTGTTACACAAGTGAAGAAGACAGGGCATGGTGGAAAAAAAGAAAATTAGAAGTCCCAAACCTTCCTTAAATGTATTGCGTTAACATGTTGTAATCATCATCTCCCCCAAGCTAAACATTTTTCTTGCATTTTTATTACTCTTTCCAGCACTCCCTAAACTTCCAAATTCAAATATAAAACCATTCAAAAAAACCCCAAGGAGTACCACACTATTGTTAAAAAAAGACTAATGTATACCTGAAAGTATTCAATCAATATTATATGTCTCAAACATTTATTTTTTCAAGAGTCTAACTCAGCAACTTCCTCCATTGACAACATCTACAGAGAGCCTCGCTGTATCTCTGATGTTTTTCAATACCCATAATATAACCAACCATTTTTTTCTGTTTGTGTGAAATTTCCAGATGAGACTATCAAGTTTCTCAGCTAACTTACATTTCTACTTTAAAATTCTTCCCAACATAATCTCTCTCATCTCTAAGAATCTGCAGTATTCACTTCATTCTGCAGAAAAAGTAACATTTGAGAACCCTTTTTCTCGAAGTACCCTTCTAGCTGCCATAAACAAAGATTCACTAAAATTAAGGAGAGCTATAGTAATACAGAGGGTCAAAGAGCATTCTACTGAGGTAAGGATTTTTGGCCTGGAAACAAGATAGCTTCAGAAAACAATGACAGAACCAAAAATGATATTATGAAGGGCACTATGGATCAACTGCTCAGTATATTTTCTGATATTAACAACTATGCCAAATCACATGAATATTAACAGAAATTTGAAAACAAACAGGAGACAGCTCTTCATGTAACAAACAGCAGGTCAGCAGAACCTCTTACCAAAGAGAGCCATGGATGGAAAAACTATTTGTATGCCTTCACAAGGAGACTGGACAAGCACTAATTAAAGAGATTTGCCAAAAATAGCACACAAATATTGCATCAAGTTCAAGGGGCACCTGACGCAGTTCGTCACACACACACGAACACACACTCACACTTTGATCAGAAGGCATGAACTAAAACCTAACTTTATTTGACAGTCTGACTCCATTATATAGTATCTCTACAAAGGCCAGGGATTGGGGGAGAAGGTTGACACCTCTCCCCATCCCGTTGGTCAAGACAACTGTCCATCAGCTGTCCGTATCTCTAAGAACAGGAATGAAAAACTTTCCTTGAAACTACAATAACATTGGCTATGTTTACAGACCAGGGCGTGAGAAAGAACTCAAAACATGGAACTGTGAAACACAAGAGAAAGCTGAAAAAATCAGGGTGAGAGGTGCCCTGACCTCTACAGAGTCAGAAGCGAAGAGAATGCTCAGAGAAAAGTATTTTAAGTTCCTGTCCTGGTCTTACTCTTCCATGTACGCCCCCACTTAAATCACCGCAGGAGTTTTAATTCCTGATAAGAACCATGACAGTTTTCTCAGGTGCTTACTACAGTACATATTTAATTTAATATTCTAATTATCCCCAAGGAAAAGTGAGTGTTTATAAAAGAAATTAAGGAAAACGTAAAGCTGTGTCAATGTTGTTGATATTTCACGTCAGGACACAAAAAGATCTTCACTGGCACAGGAAAACCAGAAAATCTTCACTAGTGACTAAGTAGAGAGAATACAAAATGCAAAACTTCTTGAGTCTTTATTTAAAAATCACTGCTTCCTTCGTTTCAGAAGAACAAAATCACAGAATCACATGGACTGGAAGAGACCTCCTGAGGTCAAGTGCAGCCTCCTGCTCAAAGCAGGTCCAGAAGTGTTTGCTAAGGATCTTGTCCAGTCAAATCTCAGCATCTCCAAGAACAAGCATTCCAAAACCCCCCAGGAGGATTTCACCATCCTTATACTAGAGAAAAAGATCAAAACAAAACACACAAAGAAATCAACCAACCAACCAAACACAACATCAAAAAACAAACCACCTTTTTCTTTATCTAACTTTCCCCTTATTTTCAAGTTGTGTCTCTTGCATTTTTTTCCTTCCACTGTGCAACTCTTCTTAAGACTTCAAGTTTGTCGTCTTCTGTCTCCTCCCATTAGCTAACTCATCCCCCTTTAAGCTTCTCAGGGTTGAACAAAGTAGCCTCTCCTGAGCCTGTCCTAGTACATCAGATACTCCAGCCATCTAAGCAAACTGGGAGCTCTCCACTGAACTTCCATCAGTATGACAATGCCTTTCATTCTGTCAAATCCAAGACCATTCTACTCCAGATGCAGTCTCAAGAGCAGAAGGGTCAGGGGGCGGAATGGGGCACAAAAATCGCTTCCCTCGTCCTGCTGGCTGTACTCTAGATAATACAGCAATAGGTTGCCTACACAAGCTGGGGAGTCTCCATCTTGGAGATACTCAAAAACTCAAATGGATGTGGTTCTGGAGGACCTGCTCCAGGTGACCCCGTCTGAGCTGCGGGTGCACAAGATGACCTCCAGAGGTCAGGCATTTTATGAGACAACCCAGGACCCAGCTGGCCATCTTTGCTGCAAGGGCACACTCCTAACCCCAGTTCAGCTTCTCCACTGGGACACGCAAGTCTTTTTCTCCAACACTGCTTTCTTGGCAATTATCTTCCATTTCAGATCAAGTATTAGCTTAATCCTGCGCTCCCCATGGTACTTTAATAGTAGGGAAAAAAAAGCCTCTTGACAAAACCTGCACAGACAAACTAGCTTCAGCCTTAAGTTTCCTTCAAAGATGAAATTAACACAAAACCAATTTGCAAGAGAAAGTATCAAGCATTTTCCTCGCATGTCCAAATTCACATCCAGAGCAATCTATGAAAATATGCACATTTAAGGACTTTAATTTCAAGTAAAATTGAAGTTAAAACACCATCAAATTAGTAAAGAAAACTGTATCAATTATTAAGTATAAATAAATGAAGCTAATCCAGAAGAAAACTCCAAGGGAATTAAGGCCCAGTGCCCTCTGAGGGGAAGCTATCAAGCTGTGCATCAGCACAGTAGTCTGACTAAAACTCCCCTTCACTACTGCATCTAGATTCTATATTGAGATGACCTAATTTTGGCTAAATTCTACTGCATATTTGACCTCTTCCAAAGCATAGTCTATGGTGGGTGAAGAATATTCTTCTCATTGTATTTAATTCTAAACTGACTCATTCTTTCATGACTTGTTTGTATGTGCTTAGAGACTGAATACTAGAAGGTCTATTTCATGATGGGTATCTCATGACAGGTAACAGACACTAAACAATGTGATGTGAAAACTCCTGCGAGTAACTAGTTCTAGATATATTTCAAATACTCCTTCTGTTCACTAAGACAGTATTCAATTCAAACAGGCAACTACAAAAGCAGTTATCAAAATGCAAGATGAACGTGACATATTCCAGAACTGAAGGAATTGTTTCAACAAAAATACTAATTCCTAGAAATAAAATTCACTTAGAGGGTTTTTGAGGAATTTTTATTCTTGCCACTATAAGCAACTATGATTTTAGAAGGAATCTTGACCTTCCTTTACATCTTACTGAAAGGATCATGTAAGCTGAAGTCTAGAGCTCTTGTTGGATGTACCCTACAAAGAATAAAAGTCTAACTCCAAAATAATTGTCAGAGCAATACCATAACTTCACAGTATATTAGAAGCCTCATTTCTGTTTGCAACTGAAACTAATGAACACCTCTGTCCTTCAACCTCCTTGGCTGCATCAGTACTTTAAGAAAGCTATTACTGCCTGGGATCTAGACATCTGTGCTCGACACTTTTATTCTTAACTGAAAAAAAATTATCATCAGCTTCATAGGCCTTGACAAGGCCAAAAGAACATAATCAAGGACATCCAGCAGTGTAAGAGAGCTTTCTTGCTACAACCTCTCCCATGCAAGGACCATTCAACAGAAAATATCAAAACAGCAGCTGATTGCTACAATGCTACGTAGCAGCCGAAAGATTTGCTTCCAGTTAAAGGAAATGCTTTGTAGTTAAAACTCCATGATAAAACAGATTGTTAAATACTTCTCAATCCAGGCAAACCTCCCTGGTAGCTTTATGCAATAAGAGGTTTGGATTAGAATTAAGAAAAACACCAGGAAATTCCAGGACAGAAACATAGTATGCCTGTGTTCAAAACAGAAAAGAAGACGACAGTATTTTCTGTAAGCCGAAAAGCAGATACATTTGCTACATGGAATTCTATCATAACAGAGATCCCTCAGAAAGGTAATCAACAAAAAATAGCAGCTAAACTACTTCAAATTCATTTAAAAGGATGGTCTGATGGATCCAGAGGCAACATACTTGTCTAAGAAAAGAACCATTTATCAGCATAATCTGTAACAGCAAACAAAGAACCTGTATAAATGATTTTCTCTTAAAATACTGCATCCAAATCATCTCTCCTCCAAGAACAACAATTGTAAACTCTTCCTCAAAAGCATTTGCCCAACCCCTAAGAGCAAAAGATGAAGCAATTGCTTTTGTGGGCCTTGAACACCAAGTGATTAACATTTACATTTCATTAGCTGAACTCTGCAAAAAGCTATATTCATAACTTGTCCAGTACTTTTCCTTGGCATCTCCAGCTGCCAGTGTTCTGTGTCTCTTAGCTTGTTCTGCTCTCACTCTCAAGACACTTGTCTTCCTGTCTCTGAGAAAAGCACAGCTGAAAACACCTGCCTCAAAAAGCAAGTTACCTCTCCATTAACTGAATGTTTCAGCTGTTTCTGTTCTGCCTTCTCTCTCTTGCCCTCAACCCTGCCCAGGTAATTACTCCAGGCACAGCCGTGTATGGATGTGGTTATATCCATTGTAACTGTGACACCTGGTCATGCTACCTCCTTGCTTCCTCTCTCCATTCTTGCTCCAGTCCTCCCACACAAATCACACCTCACACTTGACTGACCTATGTAGTTTTCTTCAAAACTACAAAGCCATTTTAACATTTCTGATGAACCCATCTAATTTCATCTTCTGAAATATCTACATAGTAGTATTCTGAACAGTTACGATGAACCATATTCAGATGTCTAAGGAATCTAGTAACATAGTCTTTATTGAAGAGCAGCAAATTCTACAGCTGGAAGACATACATTTGAAGAAGAAATGGCAAAAAAAATATGGTTACAGAAAGCAGGAGTAAATACACAGTAAAAGAAAAGGTAAACCAGGATAGTTTCTATCAAAAAACCTCCCCATATCAATAAGCAGGAAGAAAGAGAAAATGATTATTCCTTGTTGAATCAAGATTTATGTCTTTTAATCATGTTAGATGGGATAAAAAGCATCTATCTCCATTTGTAGAAGGGTACACAGTATGAGACAACAGTACTACCAGAGATTACGTAATACCAAACTGAGTATTACATGACCTAAACAGAAGTGGTTTACTATATGAGGAAAAAACTCCACTATTAAACCAAAGTTTGATCGGGCTGAAACCACAGAACTTCTCTTCAAAAGTGACCAGAATTTAAAAAAAACCAAAAAAAACCCCAAAAAACAGTACTGTTCACATTTCATTTCAAGTGGGCTGGTTCCACTACAGCAATTACTGACTTCGTCAAGAGTACTCACTCTTGAAACTTAGAAATGAGAGTTTATAAAACTGTAACAGCAGCAGCAAGTGGTAGATTTTGTAGTTCATGGTACTATCAAGTTAAAAAGGAAGACAGGAAGGACACTGTCTTAATAGCAAAGAAGCACAGAAAAAACCACAGACACTGCATGGGACAAGATACAAGACAAAGCTGAAAACCCCAGATGCTTCCACTGAAGTGCCAAGTGACAGGACATTCTATCATCGCATTTGGTGATATTTCAACCAGTAGATAACAATACGCTTTATGAGGCTACACACAAACTCTATGTAAGCAATCAACTGTTAGCTGCAGAACTGATAGGCATAGTATTGTACACAGTGAAGGTTCTTAAACCCCTGCACAGGATAAAACAGACAAATGCGTTTCAAGAGTTTCACAAATGCACTTCCTTAGCAAGAAGCAGAAACTGAACAAGGAAGCACAACTGCCCAGGGTGTTTTTTTCTATTGCTTCTAAGTGAACAGCTTAGGGGCATGGCATAGACTTGCTAGTCTTGAAAACATGTTCAGCAGTAAGTCTTCATCTAATCAAGAAGTAACCAAATGCACTTTTATTCAGCATAAAAAAAATTTCATTAGATGAACAGACACTGCAAGCATCCTCTCCAACTAGAAAAACTCTACTTTGGCTTGCATTCATTCAGTATCACTTCTGTCCAGAGCTATCAAGAAGGCTATGAAGAAACAGCTAGAGTTTCTTTCCCACCAACCTCCTTTTTGGCAGTAGATGAAGACCATGACTTCAAGAAGCCCCCAAGCAAGCAAATCCCAAGTTGCATTCTAAGAAGAATTTCAGTTACAGAAGCAAAATAAAAAAAGTAAAGGAACACCTTTAACTAGTAAGGCATTAAATACTTTCTTGGTAGAATCAAGAGCACCATGGACTGATCAGGCAAGGAAGCAAAGTATTTTTAAAAGCAGACACGTATGCTGCTTTAGCTGAGTTGGAAAAGCTCAAAATTAAAAGGATGGTTAGTTGCACAAGCTAAGACATAAAGTCACAGAATATTCCACTTGCTTCTTAAAACAAGATTGTCAAGCCTGTACCAAAATCCAGCAAACCAAGATACAAACATGGGAAGTACTTTCAAAAGGAAGTTAACTAATTTTGTGGAGACAGAAAACAAGCAATAGTAGTAGAAACAAAAATACCGAAACAACTTAGGTACGTGCTGCATGCGGTTAACATCTTTATGGCAGGCACATCTGAGGTCACTTCCAATTTACTGCACAGAGATTTTTCAAAGGAATCATTTACGTAATTTTTTAAATGCTTACATTTTTATTTTAACTATACCAAATACCTGCTCAAAGAAATAAGGTATTTCAGTATTTGTACAATAACAGACAACTTTAGTCAGCTTCCATTCAGATATAATTTCATTCTCTTCTAGTGTGGTTTTGTTGTTTGTTTTCCATTTTGTGTAGGGTCATTCTTGAAGTTCCTCTTGACCATCTACATGTGAAGAGTCTGAACCTCAGTGCAACAGCTGGAGTGTATAATCTAGCAGCAATCGTCACCGTCAAGTTTTAAAAAATTTAAGCACTTCCAATAAGAGTTCTGTTCTCACATTTTATCTAAATTGTCACACTTATTTTTTGAGAAATTATTTTATCATCATTTTATCTTTTTTAAAAAGCTTGACTTGCACTTAGCTGTCTTCGCAAATGGCTATTGTGTCAGAGAAATTAACTTGCTCTTGCATATAAATACAGTGAGCAGTAGTTATGTTATGCCTATTTATTATTTAAAATTATTTCAGAAATATTTATATTTTGTAACTTTTTAATACTAAAAGACACCTAAGCTTGGCAATCACTTGAAGTTGTAGGAAAGAAAAAAAAACAATGACCTCTCAGAAAATCAAGACACATAATGCAATATTAAAGACTACGTATGTCTCATTTTTAAGGCAGGTTCTGAAACTGGTACATAGGAAGCTAAGCGCATCCATCACCTTGAAAGTTGACTTATGACATTTGAGAAAAAAACCTACTCTCCATCCCAGGAATAACCGTTTCTTACTCCCAGGAACAGTCTAAAGCAGAGGAAAGACACATTTTGCAGCAGATGAATTACTTGCAGTAATCCAATTACTTGTCATTCTGAGAGCCACTGTAATTTTTATTAACCACAAGTTTAATTTTTTCATTCCATAAAAATAATAAAAAAGTCCATGATGAATTATTGAAAAACTGTGTTCAAATCAGTGTAATGTTTATTTTTAAAAATTGTGATTAAGTATATAGATAGGTACAAGTAATAAGAAGGAGTTTGCATTTATTATTACTACAAATGTATAGCAATATTGATAGGTGTATGACATTTACAATATAAACTGCTTAATACAAAGCTCATACCAACACGACCTATTTATTTTACAACTGTTTGTAAGAAAACATTTGCTAAAACTCTTAGGTAACACACAATAATTAGTTGTACAACACAATGCTGGAATCAAATGACATTAACTTTTTCTGTATTATTTCTTTCATTAAGTTTATTTCAGTATGCAATAATGACTCTCCCAAAATCTCTCCTTCAGCAGTTCTCCTTTAAAGCAAGATCTAGTTATTTTCAAGGAAACACTGTTACAACTGACAAAACAACCCATAATTTACCAGTTGTGGCCCAGTGGGTTGTCAGTGATATTTTCCTGTCTAAACTTCTTTTCTAAAAAACACAGCTCGAAAAACCAAAATAAACTTCAAACCTAAATATTATATCAACTAAATATCAAGCATTTGTGTTCTGAGCAATTTTGACCACCTACACCACACACTAAAAGAACTTCCACTTTTATAGTCTGACTTTTATATGCTTGTAGAATCACAGAATGGTCTGGGGCTGCAAGATCATCTACTTCCATTCCCTCTGCTATGCTCAGAGACACCTTCCACAAGACCAGGTGCTCAGGGCCCTGTTCAACCTGGCCTTGAACACTTCCAAGGACAGGACATCCACAACTTCCCTGGGCAACCTGTTCCAGTGCCTCACTGCCCCTGTACAGTCAAGATTTTTTTCCCTAATGTCTAATCTAAACCTACTCTATTTAAATCTAAACCCATTTCCCCTCGTCTCATCACTACATGCTCTTGTAAATAAATAGCCTTGTCCCATCGTTCCTCTAAGTTCCCTTCAGTTACTGGAAGCTCGCAATGAGGTCACCCTGAAGCCTTCTCTTTTCCAGACTGAATAACCCCAACTCCTGTTCTTCCTCATGGGAGAGGTTTTCCCTTCCTCTGATCATCTCAGTGTCCCTCCCCTGGACTCACTCCAACAGGTCTATGTCCTTCCTGTGCTGGGAGTCCAGAGTTGATGCAGCACTGCAGGTGGGGTCTCAGCAGAGCAGAGCAGAGGGGCAGAATCCCCTCCCTGTCCAGCTTTGGATGCAGCCCAGGACATGTTTGGCTTTCTGGGCTGTGAGTGCACGCTGACAGCTCATGTCCAGCCTCTCATCCACCAGCACCCCCAAGTCCTTCCTGCAAGGGCTGCTCTCCATCTCTTCATTCCCCAGTCTGTGTTGACACTGAGGGACGTCCCAAGACAGGTGCAGCGCCTTGCACCTGATATTTGTCCTTTATCTGAACTTCTGTGAAGCCTTTGACATGGCTGAGATTCCCATACACTCACATCAGGTTTGTCCAGTTCCTCTGGATGGCATCTCATTGCTCAGGTGTGTCACTGCACCCTCAACTTGGGTGTCATTGCAAACTTGCTCTGGATGCACTTGGTGCCTTTGTCTATTAATTAACGAAGACATGAAATAACACCCATTCAAATACGGACCCCTGAGGGACACCACTTGTCACCAGTGATTATCAAGACTCTGAATCACTGACCACTGCCCTCTGGATGCAACCACCCAACCAATTCCTAATCCACCCAGGAGTTCACCTGTTGAATCCATCACAGTTCAATCTGGAGAGAACAGTGTGGGGGACTATGTCAAAGGCTTCACAAAAGTCCAGATAAACAACATCTGTAGTCCTTCCCTTATCCACTGGTGTAGTTAGTCCATAACAGAAAGCCACTTGGTTGGTCACACAGGATTTTCCCTTTAAGAGTTTCTCTTAATAATACCCCAAACTCCTCACACTCTGTGAACATCTGAAATCTACCAGTTAAGAATTAACATTTAATCACCATTCCAAAACAGATGCACACAAGTACTCAAATTAAGCTTCTCACAGCCTATTATAGTTGCACAGTACCACATATTTTGATAAAGGATTAAGAACTTGCTTGCATAAAATTCGCTGTTAGAAGTGAATGAACCAAAACAACGTGTTTAAATTTTAAAGGTTCTCACCAAGTTGACACCACTTGTGAAGATTCGTGGTACTACAAACTGCTCCTCCTCCCCAAATTAAACCAGAACATACAACTTCCTACCCATATTCTTCTCATTCTCAAACACATATCTAAACACAAAATACAACAATATGTGAACAAATACAGTATATTCTGTCATTAAAGTACAAATTTTATCATTAAACCTCAAAATTCCACAGTTATTTCGTAATTCCATGTGCAGTGTAAGTTATACTGGTTGTGTGGGAATGTCTCATTTCAAAGTTAATCTCCTGCACTTTTGTTTCTTCAAGAGACAGTATTCAACGTTTCTTCAAGTCTTTCCATGGCTTCTGGGCATGCCTACATTTCTAGTAGCTTGAAAACCTATCCTGTCCCTTTTGGTACAGCTGTGGCAAAAAAATAATGCTTATGTTACGTTTCCAGTTAGGCTGTTTACAAAGGCACGTTTCCAGCTTCGCTCATCACACACAGGAACAGCCGTCCCCAAAAGCATCAGAGCTCAGTGTCCAGTGAGAAAATACAAGCACACGTGATGTACCTTAAAGAACTTTACAACAGAGCACTGCAATTCCTCCTTTCTAGGACCACTGGTTTCTTAAAAATGGGAAGAGATGAAGAATGAGCCCCGAGCAATGCGCAGCACTGGGGCCATTCACATATTTAAGTGTGCATCTCAAAACCAGAAATATAAATTTCTTGCTAGTAAAACAGCACTGTCAGAACACTACCCCTATAAACTCAGAGTAGAACATACCAAGCAAAAGAATACAAATAGTAAAACCCCTAAAATCCCCATATTCTATATCCTCCCCTGAAATATTTAATATTTCAGAGCTATCCTATTATACTATAAATACTGTGATTAACATTTAAACCTTCTAGCCAGCATTAGCAACAGTTCAGAGCTAAGCTGGCTCTGCAAAATGTAAAAGACATCAGCATCAGGTTTCTTGATTTGGAATTATTTTTAAAACCAATTACTATTATCTTAACAGTCTTAAAAATAAAGGAAAAACAAACCAAGTAAATAAAATGAAAGCATAAAATTTAACACGTGGAAGGATGAAAGTAATAATTTTTTGAATCCTGTGCTGTACAATAGAGATGAGACATAGTGCAAGTACACAGCCAAACTGTCACCAGTTAGAGCCTTCTCACAGCCATGTCCAATCTGTATGTTCTGCATATTTTTTTAATACTTCAACTGCATACAAGTGAGCCTTTATATAAAAAAAACACGTAACTTAAGGATCAGTAAAGCCTGTGTGGTGTGCTTGCTATAATATACTTCAGATACAACTGATAGAAAAAATAGAAATTATTACCAAAATTTAATTTCAATTATACTTTCATTAGTAACAAATAGGTATTGCTATTAGAGCAACATCAAAAAGAGACAGTAATAAAAGGTCCATTGCAGATAGTTTTTTTCTCACTGGCATTAATTTAATTTTTAGAAGTCTTTGTTACTTATGTGTTCTTAGGCAAAGTAAACATTCCTATTAATTCCTATTAGTAACAGGAAAAACAGGGCCTATTAATGTTTATTTAATTTTAATTCATAGGTAAAGAAGTCATTACCTGCTTGTATTCACCAAGGCAGTTCTGACAGCAGAATCTTTTCTGCTGACCATCAATGGTAAGGACATTGTTTCCAGCTCCTTTACTGGGCAAATACTCCCCACAATGCTCACAGCAATTCATTATTAAACCATTTGCCATCCTGTATCTATTGAAGCAATGGTCACTGCACAGCTTATGAGTCATATTTTTAAAGCTAACTTCATGACGAATCTAAAAAATAAAAACAAAAAAGGATTCTATCACTAGACAAGCACAAAGTTGCCTGAAACTAGTAGACCAACCAGAAGTCTTACATTCAAGTAACTATCTCACTATTTAAAAACCTGAAATGACCATGAAATAACCAGGAAATAGACAAGCAGAAACTGATGTTTCTGTTGTCTCCTAAGTTCTAGGAAAACACTCTTAGACTCATCTACCCTTTAGCCTGGAAGGAATGATCAGAGGGAAGGATACAGTAATTGCATATGAGAGCAGAATGCCAATTTAGGCAATTTTATAAAATTGTCAATTTACAGGTGAAGAACCCGGCATATGAAGATTGGCCAGACAATATGCTGTGTAAAGCAGTAGCCTGAACTATGCTGGGCTCAGTAATCAAGACGCCATCAAGAAAAAATAGATACATTCATGAGAATTTAAAATTACACATATTCTGCAGATCTCTAAAACCATCTCCATTACCTTTAAAAACCATAAATTAAAAAAACAGTGGATCTTGACATTTCTTCATCAGTCATTCTTTTATGTGAGACATGGAGGTGAGGTTATCATTACAAGATTCTATGCCTCATAGAACACAATCAGTAAAAGGCATTTCAAATTTCTGAAACAAATATCAACCTCACAGAATACTTTCCTCCCTCAGCCGCTCTTTTTTAATATTAAGCCTGAATATTTTAATATCTCAAAATACTGAAGATTTTACATTTTCTTCTTTTCAGTTCTCTTATTTCAGTATATAAGCTATTAGTATGTCACTATTGAGAAAGACAAAAAACAGTCAACCAGACCTCAGTTAGTTTACCACAGATTGTGCATCTTGATTTATTCAAGGCTCCTTTTGAGGGATTCTGTTTATCTTCATAGAAGGATAAACATGATGTACTGCAAAACTCCTGGAAAGACTCGCTTGAATCTACTTGAGCAACAATGGTACCTTTCATTGTTGTTATATCTCTGAAATAAAAAAAAAAAATTAAAAAAGGCTTATGTATAAATACATATATAAACAAGAACACTTCACGTTATAAGATTAATTCTTCCTCTCAAGGCTTACATTTCAAAACAGTTTTTTGAGTGTACGTTTGTTAATCACAGGATGAATACTAAGATTGATAACATTTCTACAATTACTGTAAGTACGTCTTTACTGTGTAAACCCCTAGTTTTTTTCTTTAGCTTGGAGTTATTTTTTCCCATTAAATTATTCTAGAACTAAGCAGTACTAATGCACCATTAGATGTAGTTATGGCAAACTCAATTTTTTACAAAAAACTAACACAGCAAATTTGAACTAGCCATTTTATAATCACTTTTCCTTTTACACAAAAGCTATATGTAAGTTTCATACGAAAAATTCAGATTTCTAATAAAAAGCACTGAATGGGCTTGTTTGTAGGCACCTCCACCATTTCCAGTATTAATCTCATGACAGGATGAGAGGAAAAGAGAAAGTTTTTTTTTCATTGCTCAAACTTAAAACAACCAAAAAGCTTAGAATTCTACCACAAACATGCCTAGAAGTTCTATCATTTAAAATTTACAAGTTAATTCCATCATTCCTTTAAAAAGTTCCAAAGCATCTGAGCAGTTCATGCAGTTGCCCATGGAACTGGGCCAATTTAACACCTTAAACCAGAAAACCAACCATCAATAGAAGTGATTTGAAATCTAATAAACCTTGTTCTAACCAAACAGATCTACACTGTCCCAAACTAATACACATCATATATTAAAAGAAGTGAGGAGAAGAAATAAAAGTCTCCTCCTTTGCCTTCTAAGCAAAAACCCTACAAAAATCTAAAACCTATTACTGACATACAGGAAATGCTATTGGGCAGAACATATGCAAAAAATTGAATGGGCACACTTGGATCACCAGCTGGAAAACACATGCCCCACACACTCATACCTGTAAGCTTTAAAACTAAGACGGGTTAAAATACACGGGGAAAACCGGGAAAATGCATGCTTCCCTAGACACGCTTCTTTGAAAACAGAACTGTACAGCCCTGATACGAACACTTGCAAGCTTGCCTTCTTCCATCCAGGGGAAGTCAGCAGAGTTTGGCTTACCCTTTGGAGAAATACTAAGATTTGTGTCAGAGAGTGCTATCATTCCTGCTCTGCAAAACAAAGGCAGAGCTCCTTGCCCTGAGGAGCTTGCTATTTGTGTACTTACAGAAGAGTTCAGAGGTATGCAAAAAAAGGGATTTATAACAAAATGCCTAAGAATTTTGAGTTTTGCCATTGGGTTATACAGAGGAACAGTGCCACAGCGGAACAATTTAGTGCATATACTTATAAATCTTCTATTTAACTGTGATTGAGTAGTAACATCATAGTGGTGGAAAAGCAAAGACTAACAGCACCTCAGAAACCGTCAAAGGTGACTTCACATTCTCTTTAATCCCAAAAGCTAGAAATAAGGTGTTTTCCTCACCATTCAAAAATAAAGCCTCTTCATTTAGGGCAGTTTTGTATATAGCCTTTGCAATACACAGCTTAAGTATCTCTAAAGTGGCAAGGGAGCATGCATTTGGCCACGATTTCAGTCAGGAAAGATTTGTCTAATCATCATCTCTATAGATCATGCAGCTAGGCTGAATGTGCTAATAACCAGATTATGTCTAAAAATAATAGTGTATGAACACATAACAAGCCAAGAGAAAGGATTACTTTTAGCTAGCCCTGTAGAGGGAAAGGTTCAGAGAATTTGAGCTTTTACACTTATTTTAAAAAAGCTAGAATATCTTACATTTTCTAGGTTTTCAGGGTACCAAGGTATGAATTTACAGGATATCAATGTTTTCTGTAGCTTATTTTTACTGAGTGCCAAGGAAAAAAAAGACCAATAGCTTGCATCTGAATACCAGCCATTAATCCAGCACACTGGACAGTGACATAAAAGTTTTTTTCACTAGTTTAAATCTGTGATTGATCTAAGACCACAATCTCTGGAGCACATACTAACAAAGGCAGTCTTCACAGCAAGCCTTCTTTAGTTCAGCAAAAATTTATCCTTTAACCAGTGTCACTGCAGCATGTACCAGACTGAAAATACTAAAAAAAGTGCAAAAAGCTCAGTCAACAGTACACTGAAAGAAAAAGATAGCACAGCCAGCCTGTACACTTAACACTACAAGAACACAATTACAGAAGACTTCTCTTTGGCAATTTCAAGTCTGGCAAATCATGAGAAACTACACTCAAACCAAACAAGTAATTCAGAGTAAGCCCCTTCTAGCTATGCTTTTTACTCCCTCTGTACTGCCCATTTAAGCTATCTTCAGCTACAAAACTGCCAGTTGCCCCACTTAGGGGGAAAACCTAAGGCTATTCCTATCCCTGTATGACCTAGAGTGGAAGAACTCCCAAGTTTCTTCCAGCTTCTTGCAAGTATGACTTTCTCATCCTTTTAATGCCTCTTGATTTTACATCTTCATTTATCAAAATGAGTGCTTTCTCACACAACACAACATCCAATTTTTTCATGAAGGACCTCATATATGAAGTATAACTTGTCACAAGGTACGCCACAACTTGGACACCTTGTCCTCAAAAAAAAAAAAATCAGTTATTTTTAGTGTACTGGCGTTCAATAGAACAACATCCCCTACTCTGAATTCAAAAGCTAGTATTATTCTGTTAGACGCAGTGAATTCAACATTTCCAAACAGTAAAGCAACACTATAAAAAGCACTTCTATAATGATATTTGATATCATCACAGAGCAGCTCTCATGCATGCAAAAGAATCTTTAAGTAGTACCAGATTAAGGTGCTAGAGTAAAACAAAATACAAAACTCACTTTCTGCACATGACACAAAGTTTCTTTGGAGTGGGTTTGTGTGAAAATGATGAGAGGCAGGTAGTGGAACAGAAAAGGTGAGCAGATCCTTTCCGCTGATACGCAGTCTGTCCCTTCTGTAAAGGCTTTTTGCAGTTTGCACATGTGACTTTAACCTGCTTAGAAGGCTGTTGCTGGGCAGAAGGCTGGAAAATTTGCTTAGGAAGTGATGCTACAGGTGACAAGGAATCCACACCTGGTTGCTTCTGATTCCTAGGAAAGGAAGCTGACTGGGATATCCAAGAATCTTCAAGACAAAAAAACCCAAACATAAAAGTAAATCAAGAGACAGATGCATATGTACAGAATAGTATTCACAGATGTATGACCCTGAAATTATTTTCCTGTGGGAATGACCACAGAAGATAGATATTTTAAATTCAGGTTTAATGTAAAAAATCCTGTTTGATGGTAGCACTCTCCTTTGCTACAAAGCTTCAGAATATGAACAGATTTCGTGATGGTCCCATCCTACAGCTAGTGACAGGTTTTGCAGACTTCAATTCACTTGCACTGAGTTTGCAAGTTGGCAATCTTATCTTCAGACAAACAAAACTGCAATTAAAAAAAGAGACCAACAGACAACATGGAATCTCTAAACCAATGTTTGAGACAAACTCTGCAAATTTAGATCTGAAATATTCATTAGTGATTTTGTTCTAAAGCTTTAACAAGCATCACAGGTCCAGCCTCGGTGATCAAAGCTAGAACCAGCTCCTAGTCCAGCCTGCAGCCAGAGAACTATACCACATAGCAGTGAACTTGCAAAGTAATGAGAGGTATGTCTTCCTCAGTAGAAATCAATGAACCAAGAAAATAGTATTTTGTTAAGTTCTGGCAGTACACAGATCCATGTTCCCATGTTTCAGAGTCCACTAATTTTTTATCTGTATTTTTGGAAAATAAACTACCATGGAACAAAGTCATCATGCATTTCCTTTTGTAGCATAACCTGCTATACTATGTGAGTAACTCAGATAAAAAGAAGTGCAAGCAAAACATTTTTTTTCTGAAAGAAATACATCTGTAAAGATAATATGTTAAATTACATGCCCTGTATCTTGGTTTGGAGCAGAAGATACAGGTCTGGGGGGAAAAAGAAATCCCCCAACAAAATGTCATTTCTCAGCTTTTTTCTGAATTTAGGTTTTCATTTAAAGTGATTTTCATCAGAATTTAGAAATGTTTACCTTCTGAAGGCTGCCACTAGTAATACATTACTTAAGCATGAATTAAAACTGAATAGAACCAATTTTGCATTATAAAAAACATTTGCACAAATTTTCAATGGTGTGCCAGTTATACCATGTACTGTGACAGCACTTGGGACTTACCTAGCCTTGAGTGTCTTACTGCAGTGATTAAGAATATTTCTGGAGTGTTATAACAACTAATACCCAAATATAAGAAAGATTATTTTAAATTCTATGACTTCAGATAACAAAAACATAAACCTACAAACATGAGCAACTGCCCATACCTTATTCTTAAGGGAAATTATTTTGGTCCACAATTGTTCATTAAACAGAAGGAACCTTTTCCTCCTATTTTCTGCATTCCTTTCTCTCCCCAAAGGATTTTATTAACAACATATTCTGATGCATAGCTTTAAAATCCATTTAGGGACAAAGTTCCAAGAACACTTGTTAGTGTAAGAAACAACATACATTCCTTAGCAGGTAAAAAGAATTTTCTGGTGTGACTTTTTAGCTGTCAAGGATATCCTACTACCCAAGACAAGCTAGAAATTTACCTGTTGTAGCGCTTGAAAGTAAACAGAAGACCTGGAATGAAGAGGTGATGGGAAAAGGACACAGAACACATTTTTCTTTAAAGCACTGAAGATGTTTACCTTTGAAGGCATGAATATCCTTACTGACAAACTAAGAAGCCACCAGAGTGCTTAGAATTAAAATTAACCTTAAGTGTCCTCCTCAAACTTTTCTATACTTCTACTACTTCAAATATACTAGTATCTTGGTAACACCTTAACAGCTTAAAACATTTTGAGATACTTCTCTTTTCTCTTAGATTTCAAGTGAAAGCACACTTCTTCCCTTATCAGGAATGCACAGCATGTGCAATAGAGCTACATCTGCTTGTCATTCCAGCAGCACTCAACTGCCACTCATGAAAACTTGAGTTTGCTACTCATTTGGGTGTGAAAGTTTCAGCACGACTAATACCTAATTAAGGCAGGTAATATCTTGTTAAGCTATTTCAATTATTCCTTATTTTCTTAAGGCCTCAGATAGCCTCCCTTGATATTTTTGTTGCATTTCTCCTGCCACAAATGTACCAGAAGAACATCTAAAGAACTTTTCCTTTACTTTTTCCATATCCCAGCTTCCTAGATAACTATTTTTATATTATGCCTTTTCTTCACATCTCACTTCTCAGCCATGTTACCTCCTTTGCTTTAAGTTCTCTCCAAAGGATCTGTAAAATCCAGTTTTCATGTCCTTCAACTGAGGTGTATCACACTTTCTTAGTTAACTCCTAGTGAGTTTTCATACCCCACTACCATGTCTTCAACCTTCAGGTTCCCAAGTGCAATTCTGCAATGGGCAAGTTTATGAGACTATACAGTTCTATGTTCAACTACTTCCTACTGTTCTGGCTTTTCAGGTTACTCCCCTTCTTTCTTGCTTATTCCTGCTCCACAATGCTATAAAATTATTCTTTCCTGTCATTTATACCATTTATCTGCAGAGTCATCCTGCAAAAATTAAATCTTTTTTAAAAAGCTGAAAAAAATGTGACAGTATAACTTGGGGCAGAGGTGGGGAAGAAGACAGTATTGAATTTTTACAGAAGTATGCAGCTCTTGAAACACATTGAGCTACATATGTTTGCATTAATGACCTGGTTCAGATCAGGGCAATTGTAAAGTGAATCCTCAATTTACTTAATAAGGTGCTGGCGCTCTCTCTGGAGCATTTTTGAATCACAAGAACTAGATTCCATTGAGAGAAACAAAACCTAAGTTCCACTCCAAAGCACATCTACATGCACTTCATCTACCTGGACCTCTCCCGAGACCTTGGATACGCTCCCCCACAATGTTCTTGCTGCTGAATTGGAGACATATATTTCATGGATAAGAAATCTGCTGGATGACTGCATCCCAAGAATTACAGTTCACGGCTTAATGCCCAAGTGGAAAACAGTAACAAGCTGTGTCCCTCAAGTGTCTGTACTGAGACTGATACTATTTAGTTTTTTTTTTTCAATAACACAGGGAGTGAGATTAAGCAGACCCTCAGCAAGTTTACTGGTAACACCAAGCTGAGTGGTGAAATGGATAAGCCAGAGGGGACAGTATGCCATCCAGAGGGATCTTGACAGCCTGGATGAACAAGGCCAAGTGCAAGGTCACTCAGGGCAATCCTCTGTATCAATACAAACTGGGGGCAGAATGGATTAAGGGCAGCCCCGTGGAGGACTGTGGGGGACTGGTAGATGGAAAATTGGACATGAGCCAGCAACCTGGGCTTACAGACCAAAAAGTCACTTGTATCCTGGACTGTGGTGATTCTGACCCTCTTCTCGTCTGAGACCCAACCTGGAATACTGCATCTAGCTCTGAGGGCCCCCGCCCAAGACAGAAATGGGCCTGTTAAAGCAGGCACAGAAGAGGGTTACAAAAAGTGACAGAAAGCTTGAACATTTCTCCTGTGAAGAAAAGCAAAGAGAGTTGGGAGTTGCTCAGTCTGGAGAGGAGAGGGCTGAGGAGACCATACTGCAGTCTTTCAACATATAAAGGGGGGTTACAGAAAAAGATGCAGTGAGATTTGTTAACAAGACCTGTAGTAACAGGATAAGAGGCAGTACCGTTAAAATTGCAAGAGGGTAGGTTTACATTGGACATGAGGCGTAATGTGAAGTTTCCTAATGTATTATGCCACTGAGCGTATTTTATTCTAGTCACAGATAAGGTAGTAATGGGCATGAAGGGAATCAAGATCTTTCATACATATTAAGCTGAAAGACTAAGCAGTGCCACTGGCAAAAATACTTTGATCAAAAATTCTATAATCAATTTATTTCACGATTTATTTTCAGCCTTTATGGAAACATTGAAAATTGCAACTTACCAGGATTATGATGGGTCACAGATTCTCCATTTTGAAATACATCTCCAGCCACGTTCATTCTACCAGGATTGAAAGGTCCTACACCAGTCTTGGTCTGTGAAGTCAAAGATGGGGTGTATGTTTGCAAATTAACACCAAAATTATCTGACTGCAGTCCGTTAGATACATCTCCCAAGCCGGCATTCTGCAGTGACGTTACATGTGTAATCATTAGGTTCATGTCACGCCCGTCAGCATCATTTTCTAAATGAACACGACTGACAGAGCTCACAGCACCTCTTTCTAATGTAGTAACATTAGCAATCTGAATTTCAGAGTCTGGTTCTGTGGTTATACCACTATTACCTATTCCTAAATTTACCTTACTTCTTGAAAAACTGGAAGGTGAGAATTCCATCTCGTTGGTTCTGTTTTTACACTCTGGAAGTCTTCGTTCATTAAAACTGGAAGCATTCTTCTCTTGTCCTTGATTTGTTTCAATGTCTTCTTCATCATCAATAATAATAGTTTCACTTATACTCCCCTTTCGAGAATTTAAGTCTTTCGGAGAAGGAAGCATTTTGCAGTCATTTCCTTTAAGTTCTTCATTTTTTGACGATGTAAATGCAGTGTTCCTTTGGTCTGCTACCAGCGACGTAGAATTTTGTGGAGGTTGTATAGGTTCGATAAATACTACATCATCATCATCTTCTATAGGCAAGTTTTGGAATTTACTAGGTCTAGAAACTAAAGAACTTGGTGGCCCTCCAAATGTATTTCCTACATTTGCAAGACCTGCTGCCATGGTGGTATTCCCTAGCAGACTAGGAGTATGTTCAGACAAGTCTAATCCTCCCAGAGGACTTGTGTCCATTCCAGATCTGCTGTTTGAAGAAAAACATAAAGCAAGAAAAAAAACACATCCAACTTTAGAGTAAGACACAACTTTTCAGTAACATTTCTTAAAAATAACTATAGAATTAATAGTTTCAACTTTTTGCCTTATTTTCTTCCTGAGATAACATGAAAGAAAATTAAGTTTTTCTATGCTCTTCTTTGAATGTCTTAACATCCATTTACTTTCTAATCCCATATTAGAAAAAATATACACTCACTACACATCACAATGTTTTATCAATACATACACACACAGGAAACTGAATTTTCAGTGCTATTTATTACATGAACCTGATCTCTCAGTCCCTTTCCCACCCCATATATGCAAGCAATGATCTTCTAACACACTGCTTTTGTTAGATTGCAAAGCAAGATCAAGAGTTAGGTACACAGAAAGAAAAACTGAATTCCTATTAAAGTTTGGCCCTATTAGAAATGTTAATGACTTTGAAATTCAACTGATTTTCCCCCAACCCCACACTGCCAAAGCCTCTCAGGTAGCCACAAGATGAACTGGAACAAAGATGTAAGGAAGAGATGTATAGGAAACCCTTGGACATGACAGGAATAGATACATTATTGAGCAGCAAAAAGTAGACAGTGGACTTCTCATTTGTAGCCTCTACAGACTGGCAGCTCATTTGAAGTCCTGACTTATTACCTCATGCTCCTGCAACTTTCAGTGACTTTTTCTCATTTCTTTTAAAAGCAAGCAGTGTTTATTCAGGCTACTTCCCAACAGCTACTTGGCCCGGGGAGATCTGTTTGCTTTTGGTAATTGTTCAGTTTGGGGAATCTGTTCTTTGTAACTGTCAATTCAACCATTAATTAAAAATTATAAAAGTCAACCTGGATATAATCAAAGCTAAAAGACCCAAGATGGCTCTAAAAAACATCTGTACTAAAGATCAGTAAGTTAAACCAATCTTGAGATAATACTACAAGAAAAATACAGACATAACTATAATTTGGGTATGTCTTGGCATATGTGCTCATGTGTGACATCACTGAGTTTGTGTGGAAGGTTAAAAGTAGCTATCTGTGCTTTTTTTATAATATCTTCATATAGGAAAGTAAATACAAGAAATAGAAATATCCTGCTCATCTATACTTACCCATCCAGAAATCCACTGCAATCTGTTTACCTTAATAAGTTGCTCCAAGCACTTTTATTCTCTTTCCTGTGGGGAAACTGCTCTTGTACCAACTTGCTGCCTTTCACAAAAGTACTGTGGTCTGAAACAGGATTAAAACAAATGTTAGCTACTGAAAACTATTTCCTCGTCTCAAGCATCATCTGCCAGCTATGTTCTTTAAGCTGACTTTCTTCTAAAGTTTACAGTTGAAGTTTGAGCCTGACTTTCAGCACTATGATCGTACAGCAAGAGAGAATGTGAGTCTTAACTCAATCCCTGCTGAGAATAAAGCAGCAACAGTATGGTTTGAGATCTTCTACTCAGTTACATCACATTTCCAGAAGGCTTTATAGAGGGGAAAAATATGCCATGTTTGGTAAGAAACAGACATACATAACTGCAATTGAGTAATCAAACAGTAGATTAAGAAGTATATCTTTAATAGAATATTAAGGAAATAAATAATTCAAGTAAACTGAGCAATTGAGAACAAAAATCTTAGCAGCTACATTTCCTTCTTTTTTATCAGCCTGTAGCAGAATACACTATGCTAAATTTAAAATGTAAAAGGAAAACTACAGGACAAAATCAGGCCTACAATGCAATATAGACCTTACACTGCTAATGTTTTTCCACTTGTATGTATGCACTGCAGCGATGCTTAGCACCAGTTCAGGCATCCATAACCTCTGATCACACATGTGATCACTCACAAGAGACTGAAAATGTTCAAAGTTCAAGCATCTATTTATTCTTCAGGTCTTACAACAGCCATTAGGTTTTCCAGACTTGGCAGCATTTTTAAGAGAGAGCATCAACTTACGTGGTTATCTACTGTTTGAGGACAGCCCTTAAAATCCCCAGACAGTAAAGATGCCCAAAGGAATAAAGCGCAAATATTCTTCTACACATTTACACTATTCAAGCCCTGCTGTCCATTAACTTAGCAGGAGGAGGGAGGGCAGGACAAGGACCTAACAGTAAAGCTGTGAACCAGATTAATCCTAGAAGAGACGTGACCACTTTAAATTCCTTCCTATGTTACCCTTGCAGTCAAATACCACTATGTAATAGCATGTGAACCACAATAAAGGTAATATTGAATTGGAATGAAAGAAGGTTTCTTACAAAAAAAAAACCCCTGTATTATCAATGTAGTTGGTTTGTACCTCCCTGGAAATCAGTCAGTTACACTGAAGATTAATTTAATCCAATATTCTCTTTTTCTTCTAGGGTTAAAAAAGTTTTTTCTGCATCTCAGATTTTGCTGAAAAGAATTAGTTCCATTTTTAAAGTTTCAGAGGTTTATTCTATGCATTTTATTTCTCTACAAGGACAAAAGCATCATAAGCACATAAAGCTTTTAATAAAGTTTTAAATATACTTGAACAGATGTGAGCAGAGAAAAAATGAGACTATGCCAAGACTACACCCCAGGCCTGACTCAAAATCTTTATTATTCCTATTTTCACAAATCCTTAGTAGAAAGACAGACTTGGGCTGTATTATAGTACAAGCACATAACATGTAGCAAAGTTAAGACTCAAAACACATATCTTTTTGCCTAAATCTATTTACTTTGTCCACAAAGCTCTTAGGTTTTAATGAGCTGTACCGTTAAGTATTAAAAACGTAAGAAAATACCGTTAAGTAACATAAAAACATAAATTTGTGTTTAACTACTAGAGCAAAGTCATAAGCATAATCTGCATATATTTCCCTGCAAATAGCTCCTACCTCTCCACAACAGAATTACCTATAAAATGTGCAAAATGAGACAGCTTGTTTTCTAAAAGTAGGAGCAACAAGGAGAAACAAAAGCCAAGAAGGCAATCTCAAGAGTCAGAATTTCTAAATGAAAAATGACCCAAAAAAAAGTGACTTAGCAAAAAAAGAGGTTTGGAAAACTAAGAAAAACCTCACACCTCAAAACTGGCAACAGCAAAAGATGCTTCACAATAGAAACACAATTGGAAGAAACCCATGAGATTGATTAGACTGATCACTGGGTGAATTGCTGAGAATTGGGGGGGAAAAACTAAACTGAAACAGAAAAAACCCCAACCAACAAAATAAACCCCAACTCAACAACAACAAAACCAAATAATAATAAAAAAACACCTCAAACAAAAAAATCCAAACATCAGCAACAAAAAAAAACAGCCCACAAACTAGTGAGACCTAGTTTGCAGAAAATACAATGCTCAATACTGCTAAAGAACAAGCTCAAGGTTTTGTGGTGGTACACAGACACCAAAATCCCAGCTGGCTGGAAACAAAACATCTACCAATATTCAACAGTCCTTCCTCAACCGGGCTTGTGTGTCTCTCTTGAATTAAGATGTATCACTCACCTATTAAGAGCCTTCACGCTGAAATAAATTACGATCCCATTGCTTTGTTCAATGTTTAATTCCTGGGAGAAGTAGGAGACAAAATGCAGGCACTTCTTTAGAAAGGTGACAACTACTACAGCTCTTAAGATAGCTAAGTAATACTTGCAGGGTCAACTCCACTGATGAATGGTAAGAGAGGTAAATTTTTAATGAATTGCAGAAATCCAGGTGAGGCATATTACTACCTCAAAAAAAAATCAACTCTGCTTTAACAAAAGCACAAACTGGAATTCAAATGCCTTTACCAAGTGCCATTAATAACATGTGGAATAGAACTGACAGAAGATCAAAGTCACAGTTATGTACACTTGGAGCAAAAATACAAATATCAAAAGAAGTCACTGAAATCTGGCTATAACTATAGTTCCACCAAAAGAGGGCATTGGAAACCGACATCCAAAGTAGGAGCAGCACGTACAGATGCTTCCATATAAAGGCTGTAAGCCCAACAACAAAAAGGAAAAACTTGAAAGACTACTTTGGAGACAATGCATAACTGAGACATCTTCAAATGTGGACAGATTAACAAAATTTAGGAGACAGTATCCTAAGACATAAATATAGAAACAAAAAGAAAGGGGCTTATTTGCCTCAGTAAAAGAGTACTACTTTCTGCTAGAAAAGCACAGTAAGATAACTAAATTATTTATCTCGAGGTACTGGTGGCTACATTTAAATTTCACATCCCAAGCTGAAGAAACAGCCCATTAATGGTATACTATCAATCCATTAATGGTATACTAGCAATCATTTCCACTCAACAGTGACACCATAGGTGAGATACTGGGAATAAGACTGCAATGTAATAGCTGAAGATTTTAAATATTGTTGTGCAAACTAGAGGGGAAAAAAGCAAAGTCAGCCCACCACTGAATGATGGGAAAAATTTTTACAACACAGCCAACTTCAACCACCTAGAGGACTCTCTGAAGTAAAAGCAAATCCCAGTCTAACTGAGCCACGCAACACAGTTCAAGACGTAATTATCCATATAGCATTCTAAAAAACCATATTTAAATTCTATGGGGAATAAAAAAAATCAAAATGCAAAAAAACTCATTACTTCAACATCTGGCTTCACGAAGAACCACCTCGGTGGGAAGAAAAGAAATGGAGCAGCTAGAACAAAAAGCTTGAATGCATGAAGGCCATTCAAAAAACTCACTGTATTATGCATACAACCAGCCCAAAAAGATTCCAAAAACCCCATAAAGACTACTCTCAGGAAGCCTCTGACCTACAGAGATGCTGGAGTTGTACTGGGGAGACGTTTTATTTACATTTCATATACCTTCTGGTTAGAAACAGGCTACTGACCTGTGTCACAGCAACAGTTTGTCTAAAATCCCAGTTCTTGTCAATTTTACAATCAGTAAAATTTTCCTAAAGTAAAAGAGTATCCAAGAAGCCTGAACCACGAAACATAGAATAAATACTTTGCACTGATGTTCAGTAAAGAAAAGATCAGGGAAGATCACATCTAAGCTCTCTTTTTATGGGTCAGGTCAGAGGAAAAATGTTGCATCTAAGTGGTAACACAAGAGGATTTTAGAACAAATCACTAGGGCCATGTAGCAGTCACTTAAGATTTCTAAAGGCAGTCAGTAATTTTTTATTTCAGTATCTGTAACCAATTACTTAATCAGAAGGCAAGAACAATTACTCAGACTACAGTCCTATTTCTATCACTAAATAAATTGATGGAAACTACAGCTGAATAAATATACTAAAAAATGTGGGGAAGGGGAGTAACACAAATTTTGCAATGAAAAGGTAATGTCTCACAGGACTACTGCCAAAATGTTTTGAAGGGTTCACATACTTTCTGACCAACCTTGATTAAACAGGTACATCCCACTGAAGTCTTCCAAAAAGCATTCAAACACTGTACTCAGTGAAGACTGCTGTGGAAATTATCTATAACAAAGATTTTGAGAAGAGGTTCTCTGGGGAATTTGTAATTATTTGAAGAGAAAAATATCATGTATTGTTTGTTGTTAACACAATAAAGGCAAGATGCCACAGGGGTTCCAAAATAAAATCACACAGATCAACACATGTAAGCCAGCCAAAGAGATAGTGACTCCCAAAGTGAGCGCTTCCTAATCATACAAACTTATTCACAGCAGCTGAAAAGACAAACTGATTGTAAAGCAGTGTGGCAGGCAAAATCACTAGTGATAAATGCAAGGTAATGAACAGGAGGGGACAGAATACACATAATTTAAGATCTGAGTTGCAACTCTCTCACTCTTCCCAAATCAAAGCTACTCAATCATCAACACAACACTTAAAGAGGAAAAAAAAATAAAAGAACCAAATAAAACAGAGCACATTTGTTACTACAAAAAACTTCACCACCACCTTGCTTATCATGAGACATTCAGATCACTCACTTTTCAGAGACAGAGAAAACAGGTGAGTTACATGAACAATTTATACTCATGGAAAACACTTCTCATTAAAAGGAAAACAACTCAAGGAAGATCCTACATCTGAAAGAATAAAAAAAACCACATAGATGATAAGAGTTGCCCAGTATCTTACAATAACAAAAAGGAGACAAATTAAAGAACTGGGAAGCTTTAATAATCTATTGTGCCTGAAAAACATTTTCTTCTTAATTGGGAGAGTCACTGGTGTAGAAGGCTACAGAGGTTAGAAACGTGATCAGTTTAAACAGGGATTGGGAAAACATAAAATAAATACACTGACGACTTAAACACAGTGGTTCAAACAAAACTCTACAAAATTTTTTGCCAGCCAGCTGAAAACTAGAATACACCTGCAAAAAATAAGGCTATAACTGAAAAGTTTCTATTCCTAGACATACCTGTTGCAAGCAAGTTACCCAACTGTCTATTTGCCTAGCACAGCAATTACCCTAACCTAGGAGAGTAATAATAATCTTCTTATATACAAAAGAAATATCACTAGCTTCATGGAAGCGCTATCCATTTACCCAAAAAATCTGAATTTCAGCCTATGGCTCTCAAGCTGACTTCAGCTGAGGCATAGGTGGCAACATTTTGGTAAAAGGTTGGAAACTATCTGAACATACCCCAGTGCTCTACTCAGTTCTAATGATTACTTCCCGACACTGATATTCATTTGACCATAACATCACTTAATTCCTTAATTCAGCTACTTTCTAAAGCTCCTACCCTTTTTACAGAAAATCATTTGTTATCACTTGACTTTCTTTATGTCTGATTATCAAGCTCAGTAAAGACTACCTGCAAAGCAACTACCAAGAAGCTGTCTAGCTTCATGTCTTGCTACAGCTCAGGAACACTCATTCCCAACACAACCAGATGCAACCCACATACCACAGCTTTCTTGGGGTATGAAGCATCAAGCCAGTGGCTGACTGAATGTATGCCACAGTTCACCCCAAAAACTAAGTAAACCACTCCAATAAAAATCACCTTAAAGTAGCACTTTTTTACTGCAAGTGAAGCAAACTAGTAACCCAACTATACCCACATATAGGAAGTGAAAAGTGCTAGAAAAACACATGCAGCCCAACATTTTTAAAGAGTCGTAATTTAAGACAGCCTTAAGCTAAATCTGCATGCTACTACTGCAGTCTCATTTTGAGCATAGTGAATGATACGCAGTGTGTATGGAGAGACTCCTACCTACGCGAACAGAACTCCAAGTTAGAGACAAAGCAGTTGCAAGGCCCTTTTGAGTCACCAGATACAAAACTCTTACCACTGGCAACCACATAAGCTGTTTTGGTTTGTGGTTTTTTCCTCCTTATATCCTTCCTGAGGGGTATTCAGTCATCAGCCTTAGCTTTTTATGTTCAGATATACCTTGGATACATGGTAGCTCTGATTTACTGTTAACTTTTACATCTCTTATGAAAGTTTTAACACTTCTGAGGGTCTGCCTAATTACCAGGTCCATAGTCTCATTGTTATGCCATCATGTGGCACAGCTGTTTCTGCAACTACACATATAACCAGACAGAAGAGACTTTACTGCTGGAATGCTTTCCAGCCAGATCAGTTCCCCAAACAAAAAAATTCAGTGCAAGAACACTACAGGTGTGCCTGAACATATCAAGGTTGGTGCCACAGCTCTGAACTTCAGCAGAGAGATCATTTCAGCAGACAGGCCAGCCATGACAAGCTGATGGCCACAGACAGAAATGCTCTACTGCTCTGACAGCAGCTACCACATAAAGCACTCCAACATGCATGTGCCCACTGACAACACAGCAAGCAGTGAAAGGCTGAATATGAAAATGGGTCAGACTGAATTTGACAACATGTATATCCACTGGCCACACTGGGCAGTGGATCTGAAGCAAGCAAGGCTTTAAGCAAGCCTCAGGTCTTACATTAATGCCACAATGACTCAACTATTTCATCGGCTAGTTTCACACACAAATCATGCTAATGAGTTCAACAGGAATACTTGCATATTTTGGGCTAACCTCAAGTGCAAGTATTCACAACATGAAAGTAAAACAAGTGTCTTAAATTACTATACAAGCTAATTAAAGAGCCTGTATAATATTTAACACAAACTCATCAATGTATTTATATTGCTGGTGTTTCAGAACGTGGGTAAAAGCTTTCAGGAACAGGATACTAAGTTTAGGTTCACAAAGCTAATTTATCTGTTTATCTCAATACCATCATTACAAAAGCCTGGTATATCTCATTACTTCAGTTTTGGGACACTGCTTCAGAATCTATTTTCCAGTAGGTTTGGAGCTGCTTCAAATTTAATTCTTTCCTCTGATTTTGAAAGAAATTGTATGGATTGAAGGAATTAGCTTACTTAAAGTCTTTATGTAAGACTCAAAATGAGTTTGTCACGCAGATTTCAGACAATTCAACGAAGAAGCATATGAAAAGACCTGTAATCCAGCAGAGACAGCAACTAAGAACAGTAAAAGGGCCAGATCTACTTAGTGAAATATTTTGAAGTAAGTCAGTAAATTTTTGTTTTATTTACCAAAGTAACTACTTACACACAGCTAAAGCTTACCAAAAACATGCAGACTTTGATATCTTCTGAGAATCTTAACTGAACTGCAGCCACCACTGTTACATGTGAATGCTGACATCTGTTTTCCAACTGATGCGTCCAGGAATATTTGCATAGTTTTATTTAACACTGTCTCTTCCTTGAGCCTTCCTACTCAACGAATGCAAAGAAATGCTTCCTTGCATGCACAAACAAAATCAAAATACAGAGTCAACCTCAAACTTAATTATATGAAGGACTATCCAGAACAAGCACTAGTAATTCTCAAGACTACTCATTCAAGAATGAGCAGCACTTGGCATAGGAATTCATGGCAAATCAAAATCATAACGTTGACCAACACTGTGGGCAGCCATACTGACTTGCCTTATCCACACACTTTCTATGTATTTCATGGTCGTTTAATCTTGGAAAGACACTGATCAGCAAGAACACAGCACCGTTTCTAGGCTTAAAAGCCATTATGTGCAATGTGGTCAACAGTAGATTTTATCTACTACTCAAGCAGCAAGATGCTGCTTAAGGATGTCCTTTATTGTAAGTGGAATAGAAAGGTGAAATAAGACAGAAACAAAGGACCTGCAATAAATGCTTATCTATTACTTATACCCAAATGTGTATCTATTTCCAGAAAATAGGCAACACTAGACCACAGCAACAGACTTGAAAGATGGCTAAGTGGAAAGGGAATATAGACACACTAGAGAAACACTATGCTAAAGATACAAAAAAAGGAAACAGGCATGTAAAATCCTGAAAAATAAACAGAAAGTGGCATTAATACAACATGAAAAGAGGCCAAGTTGACATTTTACAGACCTTAACTTTAAAAAATGCAACACTTAACAGGAAAAGCAAATACTGAATGGCTAGATCAGAAACAGATCTGGGAACAGTAAATTTATTTAGACATCATGCTTGGGCAATAGAACACAGGCCATTGGTGTCAGTGGGTCACAGCACACATTTCAAAAACATGCCTTACCCTTGCTCCACAGGGAGCAATGAAGATTAACAGAGAATTCAAATTTATGAAGTCCCTAGTTTTGATGGTATTTAAAAAAAAACTGGTTGTATTGGTTTAGCATAAATGGTAGGAAAAACCAATTGTTGATCCGTTTTGGAACTGACAGCTAAGCTGGCCAATCAGGTAAAAAGTGTACACCCCTTGGGACACAGCTTAAAAACAGGAATCTTGGGAGACCCGCCCTCTTTCCACGGACCCAGCCATGAGGTAACATCGCAGCCGGGCCAGGAGGGGCCTGGGCCCAGGGCCCC
>WBMY01001704.1:81211-91566 GCA_013397315.1 Donacobius atricapilla | reverse complement strand
CCTGTTTTGCTTTTCTTTTAATCCTATTCCACTAAAATGAAAATTTGGCGAATGTGATAACTACTACATTTTTGGTGTTTCTGCCTGGTTATTGAATTTTAACCCATTACACTGGTATACACAAATAGCATGCAATCTTTCAAATTTGTCAAGTTACAAGAAATTAGGTGTACAGCCAATCATACATAAACCAAGCAAATGTGAACAAGCAAACCGAGACAGGAAAGAACAGAAATCTCAAGAGCAAAAACTTTCCAGTTTTTTATTATCTTAGCTGTTCACAATTGTTTCCCCTTTTGCTACTTATGCTTATTACCTGCCAGTATACCAATAGGTATCTTGGAACAGAGACTAGCTTTGTCTTCTCTGTATTCTCCCATTAACTAGTTGAAGACAACAGTAACCTGTCCCTTCAGCCTTCTCTTTAGACTGAACACACCCCTCTTTCTCAGCTTTTCCCTCTTTGTTATGTGTTCAAATGCTCTGGTCTTACTACAGTGGGCTCACTCCAGAATATCTGTATCTTCATTAGGAAGGAGTCTAACCAAAACCAGACTAAACACTGCAGATATGTTCTCCCATATCAGACAGTGCAGAACAATCACTTCCCTTAAACTGCTGGCTACCACCTTAATTCAGTCCAGTATGCTGTTTACATTCATCCTGCTAGGGTGCACTATTCATGTTCAACTTGCTGTTCACCAGGACTAGCCAGAGCTGTCTTCAATCCTATTACTGTCCAGGTTGTACTATTCCCAAACATTCTGGAAACTAAGACACTTTTTAAGTAACAGTACAGACTTTTAACATTATTCTTCATTAGTGCTTCTTCTTAACTGGTTGGGATTTTTTAATTTTTGTTTTAAACTAGCGTTCAGTCTACACTCATATATGTACAACATATGAACAAGTAGCTCTGCATGGGTAACTGGTACCCACCATGTCAAATGGCACACCACTTCTCAGTGCCTGATTGCACAAATCTTTTTTACTAATGTGTCTAAAATACTTTATTTTGGCATGTCATAGAAAGAGGAAAACTGTCATGCCAAAGTCTGTAAATGAACAAGTTTACAGACAAACCATTTTCTCTGCCTTTAGCACAACTAAAATCAGCTAATAACTAACATCAACCAGACTTTTCATCCCTGAAAAATAATCACGTATTGCCTACCAACCTAGTATTTTGGACCTGCATGGACAAGATTCTTCAACACAATTTACTTGCAGGGATTAGTATTCAACGCATCAAGTAATTCAGAAAAAAGAAAACTGAATTTAAAAGATTAAGTTAATATTAAGCTATACGTAGGAGGGAAACCCATGTAGCCTAAGACCAAGTAAATAGACAGTGAAGCTACAGTGTAACAAAGGAAAGAAAAACTTATCACCACAAACAAAATGAGATAGAAAAGGAAGTGGGAGAAAACAAAAAGAAAAAAACAGCCGCAAAATAGTTCAAGTTCTATATGAGGTAAGGTTGACAGGAAACGGGATCCAAGGCAAGAATAGATCTGGTCAGCAAGGCAAGTATGATAGGTTTTCACAGCTGCACTGGCTGGCTGGCTGCAGTTACATTATGCAATCAAGACTCCAGGTTATCCAACTCTTCTTAAAATGTAAAAGCTAGTCTTATTTTTAAATAAGATGCATACTGTATTCGTTAAGGCCACAGTCCCAAAAACACAAACCACATCCAGTCCTGGACAGGGCTACTGTGGTTTTGAATTCCTATTCCTTTCCCCTTTTTCCCTTGTTGTTTAAGGATTTTAACAGCCAGTCCATCACAGGAGCTAAGGAAGCTGAAACACAAATAAGAGCAAATACTCTACACCCACATAGCTTCTCACCCCCTCAATTTCACCGTGATGCTTCACGGACCTAAACTGACTCCCAAAATTAAAAACAAAAAACAGTCAAAAAAACCAGAAAAGGTACAACCAGTAAATGCTAATGGATATGTCAATGATGAGACTGATGTTGGTATAAACAGAAAAGGACAATGACAAACCTAAGTTAGTCTGGTTTAAATGTTATACACATTAATATATATATTAAATACATACACATTAAATATATACATTAAATTAAAACCCATGAAAAATATACAGGTAGTATTTGTTTTAAACCAATATTTTGTCTTTTGAATCCATGTATGCAACTGGAAGTATATTCTGAGCCTTAAATAACAAAAAAATATATTAACTTTCCTGGCAGGGAGCTTTTCAAACCCTCCATAAACTTTTACCTAAAAAGAAAAGTGATGCCTCAGTAAGCTACTCCAGCTCCTAGTTACTGTACCTGCTGAAACGCTACACACTGTTCCCTGTTTTATTTTGTACTGCTTAGGCAATAACTGACACTCAAAAATTCAGCCTTTAACACTGGGGATGGAAAGGGAGATAGAGGAAGCACATCCTATTACCTAACATGCTATTGAGTGCACAGTCTCTCCTAGATCAGGATTAAGTCACACCCTAATCTATTCTCTTTTAATTGAGGAATAGAAGGAGTTTCTGAAGTCTGTTAATAGAAAACATGTTTTCTACTCTTTCTTAAGTAATTCTTGCGTATCTTCTCCAAACTTAGTAGTTCTTTTAAATTACTAAAAAAAGCTGAATTTATTTCAGGTTATTAGTGTACTATACACAGTATTAGTCAAACCATCTCAGTATTTCTATTTATTAATTCTTTGGATAGAAGTACACATAATGATGGTCAAACAGTGATGATGGCAAATATCCAACTTCTGCTTTTGTAAAAAACAAATCATCTTTGTTGCGCTCTCCATTTTCCTTAATTTCTAAATTGTGATTTTTTTTAATGGATTACAAAGGACTTCTTATCTGGCCTCTCTAGATACTACTTGGCTTCTTTAATGAGGCATCATCTACCAGAAAAAACATCATTTCTTGAATGAACTTTTTTTTCAAAAAACATAACCACCCTTACTAGCAAAACTACTACTACTCATTGCTATTATAATAAACAAAATCCCAAGCATGTGCACGTGCAAACACTAGTTACAAATTCAAAAGATGTCTGGTAAATTCTGCCAGCTTAATAAGAATTCTTAAGCATTTATAGATTGGTATATTAACAATCAATTGTTGCTCAAATATTATTTCAGGTATGACAGAACACTAGGTCTTCTCCTTTCCACACACACAAAAAAGAAAAAAAGACACCAATACCACACCCATAGATCACAATTGTTATCACAGACTCCCAGGAGCCAAAGCTGTAGACCACATCACGCTAGCTACTGTGCAAACACAGAGTACAACTGTTCAAAGAGCAAACAATCTAAACATAAGGGGCAGCAGATGGAGAGAGACAAAAATGAGAATACAAGGAAACAGCACCACCATAAACAATGGTTACAATTAGTTCTTGTTCTAAGGATGGTGTGTTTGAGTCCCAGGGTGACAGGAAAGGTACTGGTTTGGGTTTGTTTTCACTAGGCTTTACTTCCTAAAGCCAGCTTCTTTTGCATTAACGGGTTGCAACTGGCTTGCTTGCAAGGGAGCACCGCTGAAATTCTCCAAGCATGAGGAACATCACAGAAGAATGAACAGAATTCAACTGCCCATGATGTCACTTCCTAAACAGTACTTCCAGTCTCATTAACAACAAAAACCAGATAGTACCCTTCACAGTTAAATCCCAACATTAGATTAAAGGTAAGTAAATCCTGTTGGTTTTGCCACCATAAAATGCAAAATGAAAATAGACCAGACAATCAAAAGAGAAGTCCAGGAAAGCACTCTGGTATAGCATTCTGAACCCATATCAAGAGAGCAGGATCATTCTTACCACATCTGTTAAGAAAAATTGTTACCACACAATACAGAGATCAAAGGCACAGAACAAGATGTACTCGTGATTTATTAACAAAACTAAATAACAAACACTTAATTGCTGATTAACAGTTAAGACACCACTTACTATTCAGGAGAAATCTACAGTCTTTGTTAGAAGAGTGTGTGCTATGTCTAAAACCAGGGCTACATTATGGGCTTGAACTAAAGATCTCATGACACTGCTGTCTACACGCAACAGCACAAAGAGTTTTCCTTTGCAATAGTAACCCCAGCCCCAGGTCAGACATCCACAAAGAAAAGTCAAAAGCACATACAGATTTAGCTAGTTTAGAGGGCAGCAAGTCTGGAAGAGAGAGAGACTTGAAGGTCATCCATACAGGCATGACAGCTGAGTTTACGAATGAGATGAACAAAATGACTTCTGGAGAAATTTGATGTCGTATTACGAGTAAATACCAAGCTGGGAAGATCTTACACATATCTAAGGAAAAGGAACTCCAAAAAGAAGTAAGGTTTTCACCAAGGTTACTTTCAAGGAGAGGGGAAAACAAAAAACAAAACAAAACAAAAGCACAGTTGCATTATAAGTTAACTCAAATGAATTAACTTTTTTAATGTTCAGTATGGTTGCATTGCACAGAAGAGCTTAAAGAAAGGCAAGATGCCAATACACTTCCAACAAAAGCCTGCAGGAGGAAAACAAAGACATCCATGTTCCTTGGACTGACTGTGAGCTGTAACCAGCCTTCATTTAGTAAAATTTGGCAAAACCCTTACAATTCTATGTGCATGATTTTCTCTCTTCTTCAATGCCATCTTTCACAGCAAAAGATTAGAGGAAACTAAACGTAGAAACCAACACAAACAAAACACAAACTCTTCCGTAAGGCCACTGATCTCTCCTAAGGATCTGGCCCAGCAAAAAGTTACATCACTAGCTCTGGTTCAAATATTTAAGTAGCAAATATCTAAGTTGGCCATCAGTGCCCACCCAACTGGCAGCATGTGCCCAAGCAAAGGTGGCTACTTTGTACAAACTATCCCTTGGGGGAAAGGTGGAACTGAGATGACATCCTCCTCAGCATGTGTCGGGGGGAAAACTGATGAGCAGGGACTAACTATGCCTGAACAGATTTCTGTACAGCACTAGGTACGCAAATGTCGGTATTACAGCCTTTGGAAGCTGCAGTGATGCTAACTGAAGGATTCTGATTGTTTCCTAAGGGTTAAAGAAGCTGTACAATGAATTCATAAACCTTTTAAATAAAGAAGTAACATATTACATGTTTTATTTTTTAGAGACCCAAACACATAGTCCTTCACAATGCAAACACCATTAAGTAGTCTCATCTCAGACAAACTAAAAAAACCAAACAAACCCATCAAAATTCTCCTGTGCTAGTGACACTCAGTATGGCTGGCTAGAGCACTGACAAGGCCTGAGTGTTTCAAACCTGTATTGCAGCTATTCTGATCACTGAACACTTGCTTCTGCACCCCACCTCTGTGATGAGCCCTTGCTATCCCTGTAAGATTATTCTCTAACAGCTGATGGTGAGAAAGGGTCAGAGAAAGAAGTAGCGGTAAAGCTAATCCCAAAAAACTTAGGAAACATGGACAAAAATTAAGCATTTAAGCATGAGGACAAAGTTACTAAGTACAAATGCCCTCTGAATCAAAAGCAATTTGAAAAATATGTTTATGGCAACCTCATCACTGGAAACTGTCACTTGAACACAAAAATTAACAATTCTGTAGATTTGACTTATGTTGGACTAACAAAATCTGCATTATAACCATTGATTGAAATAATTTTGCTCTGACAGCAAACTGAAAACAACTTTCATCATTGACATATCCTGTCCATAAGATACTTCAGGTGAAGACACGAGAAACCCTCTGTGGACCCTGTCCATACAGGGCAGCCACTGATCTCATCTATTGCAACTGCTGATGCTCTCATACACACACACACATAATCAAACTCTTTGTGCATGTGTCCCATTGACCTCTGGAGGCATTGAGTTTCACAGAATACATATAAAATTGATAATTTCTGGAAGTTCATGGAAAAGAAAAGCTTTAAATTGCCAAAACCATTAAAGTATAAATAAGTGGCACTGAAATAATAGAAACATTTAGGTTGGAAAACACACTTAAGATCAAGTCCAGTCATTAAACTGGCATGACCACGTTCACCACCAATGTCTGTAAGTCTCACACCGACACATCTTTTAATTACTTCCAGGGATGGCAACTCCACCACTTTCCTGAGCAGCATGTTTTTATGCATGGCAACCCTTCCAGTGGAAAAAAAATTCCCAAATATCCAATCTAAACTTCCCCTGGTGCAACTTGAGGCCATCTTGTTCTGCCACTTGTTGCCTGGTGTAAGAGGCCGACCCCCACCTGGCTGCACCCTCCTTTCAGGCAGCTACAGAGAGCGATAAGGTCTCCTCCGAGCCTCCTTTTCTCCAGGATAAACACCCCCAGCTCCCTCAGCTGCTCCTCACAGGACTTGTGCCCCAGACCCTTCCCCAGCTCCGCTGCCCTTCCCTGGACACGCTGCAGCCCCTCAATGTCTTTCTTGCAGTGAGGGGCCCAGAACTGAGCACAGGATTGGAGGTGCCGCCTCAGCAGTGCCCAGGACAGGGGGACGGTCACTGCCCTGCTCCTGCTGGCCACACCAGGGCTGATCCAGGCCAGGATGCCAGCGGCCTTCTTGGCCACCTGGGCACACACTGGACTGTATTCAACCAAGCCAACCACAGCAGTCAAGAATGTTGCTTAGGCATCTGAGTAGGGGGGAAGGGATGGAGATTCAATGACAGCAAAGACACAGAGCTTGTTCGTGCATTAGAAACCACATTAACACCTGAGAGCAGTCTCACATGAATCAGCACTTCTTTCCCAAAATAGGAGACAGGATGAATAGTCCCAATGAAGTGCATTTACACCAATACACACAGCTCGGGCAACAAACAGAAGGAGCAGAAATCCACTGTGCAGCTGGAAAACTATGATATAAAAATCAGTATAGTGAAAGTCCTAACTGAAGAGGCCATAACATGCAACTGCATTCCAGGTGTCTCACACTTCTTCCTTCTACCAACAATTTCTCTTAGAAGTACAAAACGCTAGCTGACAAACTTGCAAATCTTGGTCCAAAATGAACAATGTAAATAGTAGCATCCAAGCTGAGTAAATTGTTTGTACATCAAGTTGGCATCTACTGCCAGTCATATCTGACAGGAGCACATAGAGCAAGCTGGAAATAAATATGGAATACAAGCTAAGCTTCATCTGAACTCTAATGCCTAAGCAACCCAGTTAGCCACAAAGAACATTCAACTACTAAGATTAAATCACCGAAACAAAGAAGTTGAAAAGAGCTGTGGAGTTAAACACAATTTCAGTGGACACAAAACTCCACTGCAACACAGGGGGCTTTTAAGGCCCTCATAAGGCAAATATAACCTCAAACTTCTCTGATGGGATATATGAGCAGTCTTTTGAACTCTTGTGAACTCAAATTTCAATCCCTTTCCACAAATTCATTAAAGTTCGTTGTTAATTGTGATGGAAAAAATAGTTCTCCATGAACAGTGAATTTTCCATTAATAAGAATTCTTGGTACACGTTCTTAACAGAACTCCCCATACTGCTTTTGTAGCAGGGCACATCAAATGAGTGCAAACTCAAGCAATGTGACAGAACTTCACTAATTCTGTACTTAGTCCTCAAGACCAAAATGAAAACTTCTCAAATAACACAAGATGATTCATGAGGCTGCAGGACCAAAAAAACCCAAAACCTAAACAACCCCAGCAAAACTCTGAAAGATATTGTAGCAGCTTTGTACCAAATCCCTCTGTATACTTGAACAAGCTCTATAAAAGACAAAGAAACTTGCTTTCACTTTTTCACTGCCACTTTGACATTCTTGCTAATGCAAATCCCTCTTAGCATGTTATTACAGGGTAAGCAACAGTAGAATGTAATCATATATGAGGTTTAAGAGGATTAATAACAATAATATAAAGCAAATTTAGTAGATAATAAAGTGAATTTATTGCTCTAATTAAGACAGTCTTCTATTAAAACAAGTTACTTAGTTTAACCACCTAATAACTGCGGCTGATAAGTTTGGTTCCTAGAGATGACCTTGCAGCACTAAGCACCCAATGCATTCCTTCCCAGAACAGCATGGTCCTATCACATGCCACAAGAAGGCTGTACCACCATCACCACAGCTGGAGGAGAACAATGTGCCACCTACCAGGATGCTTTTGTGCAAGACATTTATTGAGTCTTAGTAAGGTTTACTGAATCTTAGCTGTACGGCTGTTCTTGGCAGTATTCACAAATTATCATAAGCAGCCACACAAAGCTGCGGTAATTTTTGTCAAAACAGCTCCAGTACACAACAGTCTCCTCCTTGCAAAGCATTATTTGCCTTGATTCTTCTAGAAGGAACTTTTTTTGACAGGAAGGATCATCAGAAAAAAACAGACAGCTGTTAGACTCGAATGCATAACGAATCATAACTAAAATTAAATGGTAGCCTTGCATCCAAGATATGGTAAGAGTTGAAAAATTACTATTAAAATTTTTAAATTGCTGTAGCAAGTCAAGGGTTGGAACAGACCACTTTATTAAGGATAACATGCCATGCAAACTCTTACAAGTCTTTGATATGGTTCATAATTTTAGATGCTCAGAATAAATCTAGATCTGATGTCCTCATCCTAAACAGTGAGGTTTTGCAGCGAACCACTCATTCTTTGTATAGGTATGCCACCAAAAGTGACTAAGTCGCAAGCTTTGCGAACCTGGGAAGTCTACCACGTAGAACGGCAAGGGACAGAAATAAAGGGGCGGGAAAAAAATTCAAGATACGAGTGGTGTGGAAGACTGCGACACCCGAGTCCGTGCTGTAGCCAAGCGAGGAACCCAGAACGGCAGACCGGCGCTGCCTTTTTGTTTTGTTCTCGGGCCGCACGTTCCCCGCGGAGCCGCGGCGCTGCCCGCCGGCGCCCCTGGCGGCACAGCCCGCGCACCGCGCCCGGGCCCGCCGCGGCAGCTCCCAGCCTCTCCCGGGCGCTCGCAGCCTCACTTGCTCCTTCCCTCGCGGCACTACTCGGCGATTTCAGAATCCCCCATGCAGCTAAAAAATAGCCCCAATATTAACAAGGGCGGAATCTAGAGTCAAGTTACATCCCAGCCCATCCCAGCCCGGATTGGCATCAAGCCTCTCCTTAGCCAATCTAACACCCAACAGAGATCAAAATCTGCTCTCAAAATCCCACATAGACTAAACAACAAAAATGCTCGCTTTTGAGAACCTCTGGGTTTCCCCAGTGTCCTCCAGCTTTTTGGGGAAGGGGCAAAGCAGATGCCTCAGAAGCCCAGCCAAGGAACCCAACAAAACCACCCGAACAAATCTGTAGGTGCAGAGAACCAATCTGAATGCACAAAGAGACGATGGAGTTTGCGCTTCTCCATCGCAAACCGCTGGGTGATTTTAAACCTCCCGTGCCTCTTCTTAGCTTCGAGATGACCCGCGATTCGAGCAATGAGGGAAGGAAAAAAAAATTCAAGATGGCCGAAGGCGTCTTGTCACGGATTTTCATGCACGCTCCAGAACTCTAGAGGGCACCCGAAATATGCCCTCCTCCTCCGCCCTGCCGAGCCGGGTAATGCGAGCAGCAGCAGCCCGTCGTCTGCCTGCCGGAGTTGGTATTGCAGGCGCGATGTCTGCAGCAGCAGCGCCCACCCCGAGGAGGAGCCGCCTCACGGCCATTATCGGGGCTTCGCCCCAGGGCAGCAGCTGCTGCACCCCAGGAATTTCCCCACCCAGCCCTGGAGAGACCTCATTCCACCCCTGCCCCCGGAGAATACGGGGAGGGGGGAATGGTGCAAGCCCGCTGTAAGCAGTTCTTGCGAAGGCAGAAACGGATACACAAATAGCACTCACAATGGAGCTCCCTCTCCTTGCTGGTCGCTGCCAAGGCTGCACCAAACTGGGCTGGAGCCTAAGGGAAAGACACGGGGTTAACAGGGGGCAGCGAGGATCAGGCAGCGCCCCCATTGAGCGTTTCCATCGCCTGGCCAGGGCAGGTACTGCCTGCATCACTCACCACTTCCCCTTAATCCCAATCTTTCAAATAAATAAATAAATAAACAAACAAATAAATTCACTGCCTTCCCCAGGGGCGGTGGGGTACTCCTCACGGCACACCCACGCCGCTTGTCCCCGCTGAAGGAAGGAGGAACAAGGAGCCCTCCCCGGGCGCCGCCGCACCGGGGGCTCCTACCGCGAGTGTGGGGGACAGAGGCAGCGGCGGTACCCACGGCGGGGAGCAGCGAGTGTTATCTGCGAACTTGCCCGATCAGCCCTGACCCAGCGCCCGGCGGCCCTCAGCGGCAGCGCCCCGGCGCCGGGGGAGCGCCCGCGCCCCTCGCCCGGCAGTTGCCCCTGGCCTCGGGTTTGCCCCCCTGCAGTCGGCCAGCAGCACTACCGCCTCCTGT
>WBMY01001704.1:44152-80215 GCA_013397315.1 Donacobius atricapilla | reverse complement strand
ATCCATCAGAGCCGCCCGCAGCCGGTTGACCCTATAAACTGCCAATCTTCCTCCTGGCCATGCTTGGGGTTCTTCCCACTTTGATCCATCAGGTTTGATAGAACCCGGATCGCTGCCCACCGACCGGCTCCCTACCCGTGCCCGAGGGTTGCGCTGGCGCTCCCCGCGCCGCTCTCTGACAGCGCCAAGTTGCAGAAGTTCTCGGTGCCGCCGAGGCGGCTGCGCCCCGCCGGCCGCGGGCAGGGTGCGCTGGCCGTCCCGGCCGTGCGCTCGGTCCCTGCGGGCGCCGCCGCTCCCACCGTGGGGAGCTCGCCTCTACCGCTCCGTCGCCCCCCGCCGAGCCACAGGGGCTGGCAGTGCTTCTCCGAGGGGTCCCACTCCGCTCGCTCCCTCCCTCCCCTCACCGGGGCTTTGAACTTGAGGCCATTGCCATGATGGACAGAGCATGGGTAATGGGAGCGTTCCCCGAGGGAAAAGAAGAGTTCTCGTCTCCTAGGGAGGGCGCCTGGCCCGCGTCCCCGCAGCCTGCCCCACCGAGCAGCGCCTCCTCGGCCGAAGACGCCTTGCTGCCCCCGCCCGCCGCGGGGGAGGGCGCCATATCAGCCGCCGACATGGCTCCTGGAGGAGATGGTGGTGGTGGTGGTTATGGTGGTGGCAGTGGTGGTGGCGTCCTCCATTTTGTCGGAAGCCGCTGCGGGGAGCTTGGTAGCAATTCGAACCAACGTGAGGCGCAGCGGGGCGTCCATTTGAAGAGCCTCCGTCCGGCTTCCCCGCGGAAAAGGGAGCCGGGTGCCCCGAGGGGTGGGAACGAGTGCTCCGGCCAGGCGCCGGGAGCCAACTCTCCGCCCGCCCTCCGCCAAAATGGAGGCTGCGCGCTTCCCTTGCGCGGCTCTTTCCCCGCGCTGGCCATGGCACCAGCGCCCGCTCCTTCGAGGAGCCGGGGAGCGCAGCCGCCCGTCTGGCGCGCCGGCCCCTCTCTGCCCCATTCACCCATCCTCCTCTGCCCAGAAGAGGGAGAGAGAGAGCGCAATACCCGCCCTGCCTCCTCCAGCCGGGATCAATCCGTGTCAACCACACGGAGGAGCGTCCCCCGCGCAGAGAGAGACTCTCGTGTGCGCAAGGAGCTGGTTTCAGCGGCTGGCGCCATTTCCAGTCGGGACTTGGAGCTTCCTACGGGATCAGCCTGAGGGGCAGCCTTCCTCATGGGCGGCGCGGGGGTCATTGAAGGGATGTCTGCTCTCTCCACCACCTTTGATGTGTATGGCTAATAATTTTCACGCGTGGGAGAGACGAGAAATTTTCTATCATCCATTGTCACAACAATGCATCTAATTTCTTCCTAATGATAGCACCCGGAAACACAGGCTCCAGTCAACAACTCAAGCCAGAAGCTTATCCGGCACTGTTAGTGTATGTTGTTGAGTGGAATTAATGTGGGTTTGGTTTTGTTGGTTTTTAGGGCTTTTTTTTTCAAGACATCCTGCTCATCAGATGAAGCTTGGAAGAGCTACTTGGTGTGGAGGGAGAGAGTTCCCTCAGGGCGGGCAGCAGCTTGCTCATGCCTGCAAAAAAATATGTGAGCGGTGGCAAAACAGCTCTAATACAACCACTGCCAAGGAGGAAAGTGCCATGGCGATGCATCATCACCCATTTTGAAAGTCTCAAAGTTGCCCTATAAATTGAAATGTATTTGATCCGGAGTATCACACTAATTATGTAACCAGAAAGCTGTTCAAATTTCAACACCGAATCCCTTTCACTCCATCAAGTCAGCTGGCTCCTGACGGTCTTCGTCATTAGCCTGGAATATCTTCTAGGTTGGTAAAACTCAAAGCCATTTTAAGCTGTCTTTCATATTTCGTATTTGCCAGCATTCCTAGTCGTATGTCTCAGGAAGATGTCTTTTGTTCTACAACAGTCCGTAAGCATTTAGGTTCTCATGGAGTTCAGAAAGAGATTCAAGAGGACTTAAGTGCTAGCAATGGATGGTAGAAAACAAGAGTTTTTCTAATCAAGAACACATTAGGTGAAACCTATCACTCTTAGTAGTCATTTTAAAAGTAACTGGAGAATACTTTTCATCTTACCACTGCCCTAGCTGTGTTATCTAGGACTATTATGTAGCAATAGAACATTTTCATTAATATTTTAGATTATACATCTCAAACAAAATTTAATGGTTTTGCTTGCACTTCTGGAACAGTATGAAATATGTTTATATATTAAAGTTTATAACTCCAGAGAACTGTTGTCCCCCCATAGACATGTAACCTTAGTTTTAAGTTCATATGTTGAAATATAGCAAAAAATAATTAAATACACCATGATTTTTCCTTTAATTTTTCAACTAACGTCAGAAAAAAGGACAAAAAGTTCAGGCACCCATGTAAATTCCTCTTCCTCTAGAACCATGTATAATTCAGATTACTTTTAAGAATAATTCATATAGAGTAATTCTTTTTATGGTTTGAAAGAGTTAGCATTAGCTCAAACGCTAAGCAGCAAAATCTCTTCATGAGCATCAGAGAACTGAGGCGTATGTATTTATAGGCTCCACACCACTGCTTTCATGGACAGGCCTGATGTCAGTAACCTTACTAGAAAATGTCAAATGTCTACTGGGAGTAGATAAATTCAACAAAGCTGAGCCAACAGTTTGTTCATCAATTTGCAAAAAGAGTGTCACCCTTCTCTCTGTCATGGAGGAATATTTTCTTAAAAAGCAGTCAACTGTATTTGAACTGAGAAGAAATAATCTGATATAGTTTATGTTTGAGCAGAAATCTTAAAAGCACTTACCAAGCCAACCTTCAAGTGATGCATATTGTATTGTAAGAACAGAATGAGCATAGTTTAAAGCTACCTCCTGCTTCCAGCATTATTTATTTGTAATAAAGAATAGTGGCATTTGTTCCAGACTTAGAACACTTTTCTTTACGCCCCCACCGTTTTTTCCAGTATCCCTCTTTCTTTTCAGTCCTTAATCTCACTTCTTTATCTACTTATCGTCAGTCCCTCTTGGCCATCACAAAGAAGAAAGATGTGAACAAACTGTATGGGTTGATGGAACATGTGTTCTCATTGTCATGGCATAATGGAATTCTGGTCTACTAGTGTTTGCTCAACACAACTTCAAGAAATAGTAGTGGATGGAAAAGAAATTAAAAACACAAAATCCAACAAAATAAAAGAAAGCAGAACCTTAAAACGCCTCTGATCAGCAACGACTTCATCATTTTGGTTTTTTTATCTAAGACATCTTCTATCAGTGTTCTGATTTTTGAGTTTCATCAGGCATAGCAGCTATTCTTTGTAGACTAAAGCTCTTAATGAAAAGATACTTAGGAAAAAACTCTTCACTAGGAGGGTGGTGAGGCTCTGGAACGGGTTGCCCAGGGAANTAATATAATATATTATAATATAATATGCCTTCAAATGACCTTTATGTCACATCGCATATTTAAGTTTTGGAACAGTAAATAACAGCTTATATTCTGATCTGGGCGACGTCCCCACAGAAGACATTCCCATACTGAAAGAATAAGAATGTAATACCTACTAATTGTTCTTCTGAAATAATTTTAAGAGGGTTTACAATAAGCAACATAACCTTTATTTGCAACGCAATTTTTATTAATTTTTAAACATTTGAGGATTTTAGTTGGATAAATCTCTTGTCTTAATGGAGAAATTGTATTACAAAATGGAAGATAGGATCTTAAAACTGAAAGAGATTTCCTAGGTCACTGAGTCTACTATTTTGCTATTAGAGGAAACTGTGTCATATAATCCCTTGCAGAAACTTTTCAAGCCCCATCTTAATGGTAGCCTGATATGTTTACCCCCTGCTTTTGTTGCAAATCTGTTCCAGAACTTCATTGTTTTGGTGGTTAGAAACCTCCTTCTAATTTTCAGACTAAATTTATTCAAGAATCCATTTATTTTTGTGCCAATATTCATCCTTTGGCTTAAATAGCTCTTCTCCCTCCCTGGTGTTTAGCCCTGATATATTTATAGACAGCCATCATATTCCCTCTCAGTCTTCCTTTTGCTAGACAAAGTACAGATTTTTTTAGTCTCTTCTTGCTCAACAGATCTTCAGTCCACTGGTCATTCTACTAGGCTTTATTGCTACGCATCCCAGTCTGAACTCATCTGTCTGATTGTGAGTTCAAATTCCCATAATAATTCATTTTAAGCTAAATTACTACATTGTATAGTAGATAATATTTCCGTGAAATATTACAGTCTAGGGTGTTTAGTCTGGTTGCCTTTTTGCATAAGTACATTAGATAACCACTGTCTATTCTACTGGTACCTATGTTCTTTTCTACCACTCAGTTACTGGGGAAGTTCTCCATTAGCAGCAAATTTTTTGTCAGCCTCCAAGTGCATGACCTTGCATTTTGTATNCCAGGGAAGCTGTGGATGCCCCACCTCCAGCCATGTTCAAGGCCAAGTTCAATGCGGCTTTGAACAACCTGGTCTAGTGGAAGGGGTCACTGCCCATGCTACGGGGGTTGGAACCAGATGGCCTTCAAAGTCCCCTTCCAACCCAAATCAATCTATGATTCCATGATACCATTATCTGTGTGTTTGTACTCAACATCACAGAACCCATAGAATTTTTTTAAATTACAAAAAAATGCTTTGTACAAAACCTTACCTGTAGTTTTCATTATGGTTGTTGAACTATATGTACATTTTGTAAGATTTATAAATAAATCAGTATGCATCTATAAGCAGGTTGCATTCGGCTGTTTTAATTTTGCAGCTTAATTAACCAAAAGTGATCTATTAAAGGTTAAATAAGGAGACAATATATCCTATAAGATTATAATTCATTGCATAANTAATTTTCAGACTAAATTTATTCAAGAATCCATTTATTTTTGTGCCAATATTCATCCTTTGGCTTAAATAGCTCTTCTCCCTCCCTGGTGTTTAGCCCTGATATATTTATAGACAGCCATCATATTCCCTCTCAGTCTTCCTTTTGCTAGACAAAGTACAGATTTTTTTAGTCTCTTCTTGCTCAACAGATCTTCAGTCCACTGGTCATTCTACTAGGCTTTATTGCTACGCATCCCAGTCTGAACTCATCTGTCTGATTGTGAGTTCAAATTCCCATAATAATTCATTTTAAGCTAAATTACTACATTGTATAGTAGATAATATTTCCGTGAAATATTACAGTCTAGGGTGTTTAGTCTGGTTGCCTTTTTGCATAAGTACATTAGATAACCACTGTCTATTCTACTGGTACCTATGTTCTTTTCTACCACTCAGTTACTGGGGAAGTTCTCCATTAGCAGCAAATTTTTTGTCAGCCTCCAAGTGCATGACCTTGCATTTTGTATTATAGCAGTTTGTTTTGTTTCCATTAGTTCAATCATCAAGGTCATTCATTGTTTTTCCATATGACATCCCACTGCAGCTCTGTTGATGATGCTGCCTAATGTTGTGAAACCAGCCACTGCAATAAATTTATTTTCTCTTCTTTTCCAAACAATAAGATCATTCCCAAGAATAACTCCTAAAGAAATCTACTAAAAGACACTATTCAATTTGGTACTCTCCTGTTTGATGCTACCTGCTGCCATTTCCTTCATTCTGCTCTGGAAAATATCACCTTATCTCTGTGACACATTCTCAATGTGTAGCAAAACTCTTCTGCTACTCAATCCCTCTCTCCCTAAAAGCACTGTACTTAATGATCCTTTTTATGAACCATCTTAGCACCGGCCCCTTTGAGAAAGGGCAAATAATTTTCATTTCAAACTTCTGAGCTCCTCCATTCAGTTAACTTGATTAACTAGGTCATAGTTTACCCAAATTTGTCTTAAGACATCAAGGGGTTTAGATACAGACCTGGTTTTGTCTTCTTTCCATACAGTTTACACAACATCAACTCAGAGGATCATTTTCTACAACCAGTTTTTCTATACTGTCCTGTCCTCAAACTGTAAGTCCAAGTCTAAAATAGCATGATTTCATGTTGGTTTAGTGACATTTTGCTGAGGAAAGCTGTCAGCTATGACATTCAGCTATTTTGGGGGCCCTGCCACCATTAATAATGTTTGTTCTCCAACCTACTAAATCAATTAAGTAAAAAAAAAAAGGCGAATAGCTTTTTGCCACCTTAGTGAGTTGAAGTGACTTATGTGTCAGCCAGGTACCAAAGCCCCCACAAAGATAGCACAGAAGAGTGTGCAGCCTGAAGGAGGGGAGAATGACTCCATTTTAGCAGGAGGGAGTTGTTGCATGAACCTAGCTTCTCATCTTACCATAACCTATCTTTGGAGCAGCATCTGTGTATGTATTCCTATATATATAGAAAATTCCCTATTCTTTCTAAATCCTATTTCTTTCTAGATTTTCACTTGTGGATCTCAAAAACTGTTTGATCACAAGTATTAATCAAGTACTGTATTTGGTAAGTTAAACCTTTTCTAGTTTCCTAAACAAGATCTTTCTACTTAAGAGGTTGAAAATCTCCTGTGAGGTGTATAACAACAGCGCTGAATGAAAGAACTTCTGTGTACCTTCGCCTTTGTTTCTTTCCATTAAATATGGCTTATGATATTCCTGTTTTTATCCTGGTATTTCTCATACTGAAGAACTTGAATAAGATCAGGCTCCATGGTTTCACTACAGACAAGTTGCTGCATGATAAAGCTGCTGCCAAAAGTAGCGGTCCTGTCCTCTTCTCGGTGACTAGCTATACATTTATGTCACCTTTCTATGATGACGTGAGCATTCTTGCAGCTAAAAAGTGGCTGATTTTCAGTTGGACCAACACAGTGATCTTTCTGCATGTGCAATCAGATGAGTGATAGTGCCTGATAAGGGGGGCAGTGGGAAGGGCAGGGAAATAATGTATATCCCGTTTTTGAAACAGCACTGAAATAGCCTGCAGAAATTGAAGTGGTGCTACATATATATAAAGGAATGAGTAGTTTTTGGCTGATGACCTGGCTTCTGCTTGATCTCAGTAAGATCCACAATGTAGCTTTTAATTGGTTATTAGCATTGTTTAGAACTGTCTGAGAGAAAAAAAAAACAAACTTGCAAAATGCAAAATTGTCAAGTGAATTTTATTTCATAATGCTTAGATTTGGTCAGTTTTTAAAACATTCTTTAATATATTTCTTGTAATAAATTTAATTAAAAATAAAATTATTAAAAATCATAATAGGATTCTCATACTGCAAATCACTGTGATGATATTTTGACATGTGCTTCATTGACAAAAACTGGAAAAAACAGTAATTTTTTGGTGAATGTTACCATTTTCAAAACAAAGCCATTTTTCTTCAGTTTCATTTGGTGTGTGATCCTGTTCTAGCAGTGAACAAAGTTGCTTTTTTAGGCAACTTGTCCTTTCCTGTTGGATGAGGATTTAGTCGACAAGACCATCAGGCTGGATTAGTGCACTGCTCTTTTATATTCTCAAAGGCCATTTGGAAAACTTAGTTAGGGCAGTCAGGGCATTTACTAGAGCATCTTTTCACGATGGCTTTGTTAACTGTAAGGTGGATGGGTGAGTATTCTAAACAGCAGAGTCCCTTCCTTGCCATGAGACTCAGAATATGTCCTGCACAGAGCCTTGCAAATGGGAAGACTCCAGCCCTACTTCCCACAAAGAGAAGGTTTTGTGATGACACTCTCATAAGTGTCCTGAGTGACCCGACCGTTTCTTTCTTTAAAAAGACTACAGACTTGGACTTTGTCTTGTGATCCAAAAACCTAAATTCTTGCTCTTTAAACATCTGTCATCACGGTGCAGTCTCTTTTTCACTTAAACAGTTTTTTCATCCTTGTTTGTATTAACAGTGCTTTATCCTCAATTTCAGACCCCTGAATAGTGCACCATCACCCCTAGGGCTGAATCAGTTGTGGTCTTTTTATTTTTGTGATCTTTCAAAGGTCCATAATTTCCTTTTAGTTTTCTTGTGTCTCTTAAGGTACTTTCCCTCCAATCTCTTGCTCTTACTCTATAATTTCTTTCACAAACTTTTCTTCATTTAGTTCTAAACCATTCTTGCTCATCATAAATAAGTGTGTTATACATGAAAAAGTAATTGGAGCAATAAAAACTTTGCAAACTCTAATGCCTACAGGTTAGGAAGTGCAACATTCCCTACATCCCCATGCAACTTCATTTCTAAAAAGCCAACTGTGAAAAGCACAGCGAATTTGTGACATGGCTTTTCAGAACTGTCTTCCATACTGCCTGCTCTCTGGAGCTGCTGTCTTCTATCCTTGTGTCGCACTGCCTATGTTCAGCTCAACAGGCAGCTCCTTGTCCCACCTTTTCAGCTTACGTGATTCAGATTGAAAAATCCCCACCCTGGGATCCCACCTTCAAGCGGCATTGGTATAAATTCAGATTGGATATTAAAAAATTCTTTACTGAGAGGGTGGTCAAGCACTGGAACAAGCTCTCCAGGGAAGTGTTCATGGCCCAAAGCCTGTAGGTGTTCAAGAAGAGTTTGAACAGTACTCTCAGATATATGATTTAACTTTCAAGTTGTCCTGTGTGCAGTAAGGAGTTGAACTTTATGGATTATATTTTCCTCATGGGTCCGTTCCAACTCAGGATATTTTATGATTCCATGGTTCCTTTGACATTTTTCACTTGCACATGACAGCTTCACAAACATTAATGCATTTATCCCCATGTTATACACAGAGAGCATACAATTAGTGTCAAAAATATGTGTTTTTTGGCTGCCTGTTTTGGATGGCTACATTTGTCAAGGATATAGCATTTATTTCTACACTTTATTTGGCAATCACATCTGACATCAGCTTTGTTTGCAGTTGAGAAGTCTTCACAGCATGAGGCTGGGTGCCCAGAAAGTGAAAAATACCTGTTTCTCATTGCCTGTCCCAAAACTGAATTAAATGAGTTTCAGCTTCACACAGGATCCATTGAAACAAGACAAGGAGATAATCCAGTTGTTCAGGAGATATTCTTCTGTCCAAAGAACACACTTGTTCTTCATAAAACCAGGTGCCTCAGTCACTATACTGTGTATCTTTTGTACTAGTAAAGGTAAATACAAAGAGTCATACAATCAACAGGCTACTTCACATCTTCTTACTGTGAACACTAGGTATCTTGTGTACTGAGATAAGTAAGGAATGGCCTGTGGTTCACACAGAATGTGATCTCTCACAGATAAAAGACTATCTTCCAGGAGTTTGAATTAAGTTTTCACAAGTAACCTGAGTTTGAGTGCTCTCTATTTTTTGAATGATTTAATGTCTGTGCTCTTAAAACTTCCCAAATTACTTATAGGAGTTAACTAATCCAGAAAAACAACCATCAGAAATTCTGTCTTGTTAAAACAAATTTGTATTCCTGGGGCTCATCCAAGAAGTTTAAAACTCACAAGTTTATAGAACAAATTCTGGTGACATAAGCCAATAGCAAATGAAAGCGAGAGAAAAATATAATCCATGAATTCTGTGTGGCTTGATCATTTGGGAGAGACAAACTAAAATGTTAGGTTGTCTCTTTACCAGCTAACTCAGGAATCCTGGATCCTGAGCTGCATTCAAAAGGACCATACATTCCCTTTTCTTTTGCACCATTGCCTGCCCTGCAGCCTATGTCTCAGTCTTCCATTTTCTCATGTTTTAACTTCCAGTTTGAAGATGCACATTGTGCCACATTTGAGGCTTATATCCTAATCCCCTATTTCTCTGAAACGTTGTTTCAGCTCCCATTCTTTCCTTATCTCAGTAATCATTCAGTCCCTTCGAGCATATCTTCTCACATTTATGTATCCCAGCGCTGTTTCCCTGCTTTCAGTTCTTGGCATTGTAGCAAGCTGTTCAGGAATAATGACAGAGTTTGGACCTCAGACTGGAGCAGATCAGCATGTATGTAATCAAGAATTTATCAATCACAAGCTAACTTGTGCAAACAGAGAATTTTCAAACTTACAGGAACATAAAAACATAAAAGCAGTCAAACCAAAGGTTTGTTTAGCCCAAGATCTCATCTCTCACAGTGGCCAGTGGTGGACATATAGAGAACAGCAGAAGACAGCAGTACAGTGATACCTCCCAAATATTCTCTCAGCCTCCATCTTATCACTTTTGCAAATATGTCAGTGAATAGAAATGAGGAGGGAGAGAGGTAGGAAACAACAGGTTGCATATACTGCTGTGGATCATAGTTGTTAAATACATTGATTTCAAGGTTTCTTTTGGAACAAACCGGACATTTTTGTGGATTTCAATGAGCTCTGCCCCATGGCTTTTTGTTAACATTATGTCACGTTTTAAAGATTGGGGATTTCAAGATGCCTAACCTTGTCCATATTATCAAAACAACCCACCCAGCCCAAAGTTACTGTTGTGCTGGGGAAGAGTTGATCCACTGAGGTAAGTGGCTTGTATTCTACTCAATTAGATACCAATTAATTGCTAGACAAGGAATCATAGAATCATAGAATGGAATAATAGAATATCCTGAGTTAGAAGGGAGCCGCAAGAATCATCTAGTCCAACTCCTGGCCATTGTGGAAAATGGACTGGCTGGTTATGTCAAAATAGAGAGATGCTGTGAGACAGTGAAGAATTGATGAGGCTGATTGAGCAAAACCACAAGCTAGGCCACTTCCTCATCTTGCACCTGGGCTTGAGCAAGGCTTAGTCCTGATTGGTGCCTGGGCTGAAGCAGAGGCCCCGCAGCCTGAAGTGCAGAAGAGCACCCACACCTCTGTGCCAGCCCTCAGCCTCTCTGCCCCTTCGCTGTGCACAGCAAGCCTTGGTTTGGATCTGTTCCTCTGAGGAGATGATGGGAGCAAAGACAAGGCAAAGGCCTGATGGCCACCATGGCTGCCTCAGCCATGTGCAGGAGCACACTGAAGCACCACAGGTCTGTGCTGTCTTTTTTTAGCCACAAGATAGGCAGCTTGGTTTGATGAAGGTAACCAAAGACCGTCATTAACCCCCCCGTTTGTATATTGAAAACCACATCCACCAATATGAAAATGAGAGAACAGATGACGCCCCCCACGCCACATCTATGATGGAAGCAATAGGCAGCCAGTGATTTTTAACTACAGTCATTCATTCATTTGAAGAAGAAGTATAAAATTGATATTTGAAATCCTCCACTATGGAAGGACAAGAATACAACCCCTCTCTACAGACAAATCAATGGGCTTGCTCCTCTTCTCTCCCCAAAGCAGGGACAACTCTGTGGGGTAAGATTTGTGTCTCTGGCTCCATTGGAACCTACCTGGGAACACTTCTACACAGAGTTGTGCACTTACATTTTGTAAGTTTAGTGCAGTTATCAGCAATCTAACAAGAACCTGTAACCTGTTATTTCAGTAAAATACACTATTCGTGAAGCTGTGATTGTGAAAGTTCTTAGTCAACATGACCAGACTAAGAGTGTTGAATTGATAAACTACATTATTCTTGAATCTGTGGTTTGTGAATGTTCTTACTGAATACAACCAGATTTTAGGGCCTAATTGGTCATAAATCATAAATTAAGCTCAGCCACACCAAGCCTCTCTGATCTCTAAGGACTAGTTGGAATGCAAGGAGATTTATTTTCTGCCAGATTTCAGATACTTACTGCAATAACTCTGCACAGGACAACCCCAAAAATCACACCTTGTGCCTGGGAGTATTTTTCAAACTAATCTTGAACTCTGTCAGGCTGGTGCTATGACCACTTCCCTGAGGAGCCTGTTCCAGCACCCAAACACCCTCTGGGTGAAGAACCCTTTGCTAATGTCCAACTCAAACCTCCCCTGACACAGCTTCATGCTGTTCCCTTCATTTCTATCACTGCTCACCAGAGAGAAGAGATTGGCACCATGAGAAGGTCTCCTCTCAGGAAGAGGTAGAACTTCGATGTAGCACGTAAAACAGGAAGCATAAAGCCACGTAACCTACAGGAGAAAGTTTCATCCGAACTTAAAATATAATTCTTAATAAATCCCTTTATAACAATGTCAAATGCCACAAACTTTAACTCTCTGCAGTATAGAGATCTTTAATGTGATGGAAGAGTGTCAACAGACAGATTTTACTGATTGAAAAATTGAGTATGAGACTCTCTAATTAGGTTGGTAAAATAAAAGTGTGGAAAAAGTAAAACTGTGAATGCACCTATGAGGAAAGATCCTAGGCTGTAAACACACTATGTTAAATGGCTGGAGATAATTAGTGGAAAATTCCCATGATGAAGACTATTTATCAGGACATGACTAGGGAATCAGAGAGCAGAAATTAATATAAACATGTATTTCATACAACCTGGGAATGGGGAAGAAATTAGTTTCCGAATTTCCTTGCCTTATACCTGACCAGCTACTGATAATAACAGCAAAATTTATGATGGCATAATTTACAGAAACTCTTGCTTTAACTTTTGTGGGGACCCAAACATGAGAGATGAGAAGTCACTTTCCACTGTATATAGGAAGAGCACATGTGATCCAGTAAGACATTTATAAAACGCAATTGAAGGCCTTCCTTGATTTTGACTGTAAGCCACTTTGTTAATGCTGTTAATCTGTAGGCACGTCACTCTCGTAAAATTATACAATCATTTAGTAAGAAAGTGCAAGGAACAGATAGACATTTTTATTTTTCTACATGCAAACTCATCAGCTGGGAAGAAATTTTACCATCTTTAGAGTCCAGGTACACTATTCTGGACAGTGCTAACTGGGTCACAGTCAAATATGATTCTTCAGCACAGTCTTGTAGGCAAGAGGACCATTATAATTCTTAAATGTATAAAGAGTAACATACTAAGAGGTTGTAGGGAAGTTATATTACAGCTGTGTTTGCCAAAGTTATGGATTAGTACTGAAGTGATCACTGACCGTTTAGGGTAGTTGGTTTACTAATTGTAAACACCCAATTTTTGGAGGTCATGAAGCCAAGTAGTGACAGACACCATTGCCCTGAGAAGCTTAGGTGATTTTAGCTTTGTGCAAATTCTAACTTTACTTAACATTTCTCCCATGGGAAACTTATGTTTGGTAGAACCAGAGCACCTTGCTCCTCACCTAAATGTGGAGGTCAAATAGAACAAAGAAAAAAAAAAAAAAAAAAGACATGGGCTGCACTGGAACTACTTATCAAGCCTTTGGTTCCTTCATCACTAGAAAGGTTTTAATAATTTTTTCCTCTAAAAGTTGTACTATAACTCACGTGGGAAAAAATTCTGAGAAAGTCTTTTGTTCTATGTTGTTTAGGCATCCAAAGGTCTATTCTAGACTCAATCCACAGAGGAGAGACAACAGCCCTCTGTCAGTAAAGCCATCCTGGATATTCTTTTTTTCAATAATAGGGCCCAGGTAGTTAAGCTAGAATTAAGAAGACAAATGGAAAAATGTCCTGTGAGACTTAAAATACACGTGGTCTAATCAGTTCTTCAAAGGAAGACTGATGACTATGATGTTACTGTTTAATTAGATGTGGTTATCATAAGTATATGGCACATGAAAGAAGAGTAGAAAAATTCAGAGTGTAGAACTGCTAAAGAAGACCTATGATCACTTTCTTGTTCTTCTGCTATAACAGAAAAATTAAGTTTTTAGTATATTCCTCAGAATATGTATCTTTTTATTTCTTTGGAAATTAGTGGGATTGGGTCAAGAAATAATTGACTGTATTACAAAATTTTCTTCTGGAGGAAACAAATCAACACCTAAAGTTGTTGGAAAACCCACTGACTGAACAGGTATTGCATTTTCCTCGAAGCAGCTTTGTGTTGCTGGTTTTGTTTTTTGTAGCAATTACTAATTTTGGAGAGCTTTTCAAGCATGATTAAATTCTAAGAGAAAGATAGCAGGAAAAAACTTGTGTTTTATTTACAAAGAGCAGTTAATAACAGTTGACTAGTTATTTCTCCTGAATTAGGTTGCATTTCTTAATTCTAATTTTCCTCCAACAACAAACAGCAAGGCACTTAATTTTCTTTACAGTTACCTAGATGCAAGTTCAGGTAGATATTTTAAATTAATAATTACATTTTTGTCGATGTCTATATTTGCTAGACAAAATAATCTGATTCAGCCATTTTTGTGGGATTTAATGAGTGCATTAAGAATTCACTGAAGTTCTCTATCAAGTCTGTCACTGCTGTGAATATCATAATCACAGTAACCGTATAAATCCAATGTGATGCTTTCAGAATTAAAACGAAACTATTTTACTAGAACTAGAAGCAGAGCTGTTGACAAGCTTTATTGCAAGACGAGTCTAGCCAAAGTCAATGGATGCTGAAAGCAGAATTTTGAAATTAAAACACTTCAAATCATATATGTATTAATAGCTGAAAATATTTCCACCTACTGTTTCTCAACAAGCAGTAGAACATGCAAACAGGCCACAGCAAAACCCACAGGTTTTCATTATAAGTAAGGAAGACACCGAATTCAGGAAGACAGAGTGGTCAAAGGATTTAACACGTTAAATAGTCAGTCAAGTGTCCACAGACAAAGCTAAAAAGAACCAAAGAAAGTTCTAGTGCATGCAGACGGCTGACTTGAATAGTCAAAAACAAGTGCCACTAACGGAGTGGCAGGAAAACAATACAGGAGCATAAAACAGATTTCAAGAGTACCAGTAAGTGCTCAAGAACAAAACCTAGGCGCATGATTACAACTTAAATGCAATGAGCAGCAAAGAATTACAGTGCTAATTTTAAATGTAGGGGGGGCGGGGCGGGAATCTCTTGCAAAAAGAGAGACAAAGCTCTAGGATCAGCTTCTAACTTGTCAGGACTTAATGTGATCAGGTACGGAGCTGTTAGTCCAGAAAGTAACTCCCAGAGCAATCTGACTGGAGCGTGCAACAGGATGTGAGCCTTAACACATCGATGCTACTTGAATTTCTCAGTGGCACAAGTGAGCAACAGCACCTCTCAGCTCCACAATGTAGCTTGCAGCTGAGCATGGTTTTAGCGGGAACAGGGTAAAGAGTTTGAAGCCAAACCAAGTAGAAATTCTACTGTGGACTTGTGACAATATTTCCACTTAAATATAAATAACTTATTTACCGTGCAGGTGACCAAGCCGTGGAACAGATTGCCTAGAAGGGTTGTGGAGTCTCCCTCACTGCAGATCTTCTAGAACAGTCCTGTGCTATGTGCTCTAGGATGACCCTGCTTGAGCATAGTGGTTGCACCAGATGACCCACTGCGGTCCCTTTCAACCTTACCTATTTTGTGGTTCTGTGAATGCCACTTAAAAGGTTAATTCCATAATAAAAAGCTGGGTTTAGACATTTTCACTATATAGTATGATTTGCTAAAGTTTATTTCTGGGAATTATAGTCATTGGAGCGGCTCCATTACCTACCACTGTGTCAGAACAGCTACATTCAAATGATATGTTAAACAGTAGAGAAGAAGTGAGTTGGTCTCAGCAGACCAAAGTTTTTGGTTGTCATTACATTTTTGTAACCTGAAATGATCCTTTAATATCATAGTACATATTTGCATATAACTTGTCATCCTCCTCCACAGACAAGAAAAGTAATATTTTTTAATATCTTAGGATGATATTGAACACTTTTATATTTTTAACTCTTACCTGTGTAGAACACAACCATGTTTACATTGATAAGATGTTCTGAGAACTGGAAAAGTGTCACCAGTGTGGCTATGGAAAGCAACTTATTTCATCAGAGGTAACATCTACAAATTTTAATTTTCAGTGTTGGAGACAGCTCCTTTGTTGAGCGACAGCTGCATCCAGATGGGCTATTTTATCCACCACTTGACAGAAAGAGTCCACCTCAGCAGGGCTGCGAATGTGAGACTGGATGTGAAGCTGGGAGGGGTTTAACAGGGACATTCTACCCTACTTTGTAATTGAAAAAGGGGATACCTGGAATGGCAAGTGTCCCATTAGAGAAACAAATGTTTTCAAAGACTTGATGATAAAGAGATAAAAAGTAATGACCAGCAGAGTAGTGGGTTCTCACACTTGTATCAGTGATGGCAGGTGAGATCATCAAGATACACAACTGGAAGTGGCTCGTCTCTTGTGTATGGCGCAAACGGAATCCTGTGGAAACGAAGAGATGCAACATGAAATCAAAAGTGTTATCGTGCTAGCTATGATGGTATTATATTGAGAAAAAGGACTTGCTTAAGTGAACAACTTAGTCCATCTTTATTTGCTTAAAATTACAGCTTAGAATGTACCAGAGATAGTGTGAAGTACCAGAACAGTTATTCCTGGCAAATTTACCGCTGTGAGTAGTAAAAATGACAGTCATTACAGAGGTAGTGTAGTATCTTCTGCAAATAGAAATTATAAAGTCGAGGAGAATGACATCAGCAATAAGTGCAAAAGAAACTGTCTGGCACCTTTGGGAATGGCTAATTACTCTGCAGCAGTCTGTGCAATTGAGTGATCAGAAGGGGTCAGCAATGTGACAGTGTGCCGTACCAGCTCTGTTTAGAACATCAGACAAATATTCTGGCACTTTTCAGATACTGATCAGAGAATGAATAATTAATTTCATTTCAACTACTGTGCTGTATCTTTAGATGCAAAAGGTCTAAAATAATCTTTAAGTATTCTATGCAATGAACTGTAAATTGTGAAAGTAATAAGGCCCACAAAGAAGAATTCCCTGAACAGACAATAAGCTACAATGGCTCAGTTCACATATGAATAGTTCCAGCTGCTTTTTGAGGAAATGGTATCAAAGTGACACATCAGCCTCTTACCCTCCTGCCATGAATGGATTAGTGAAATGATTCATTCAGCCATTTGAGAAAGCAATCTGTGCTCCATTCCTGCATGGTATTAAGCTAGCTAGCTCAGCTAGTTACCAACACAGTAATCTTCTGTCTGTAGAAAGACACTCTGGCACTACCCTTTGAGGACTTAAATTAAGATCTCACCAGGATGTCCTAATCCTTAATATACAGAAGGATACCGATAATAAATATTATGACTGAATAATTACAGCTAAAATCATCAGAGCTTTCATGCTACACAAAAACAAAATAAAATTTAAAAAACACATATATATATTGGAAGCATTTGGAAAGGTAGAGTAATTAGGACAAAGTGATCCCATCCTCTGCTTCACTAAGCTGAACTCTCATAGAACTAATTAGGTTGTGAAGAAGACATGGAATGTTAAGGCTGAAAGAGATCTCTCAAGGTCATGTAACCCATTGCTTTGGCCCAATGCAAAATGAATTCTATCTTTATCGTTCTCAAGCTGCCCATTAAAACTTTAGTTGGCTTGGTTTTAAACAAGCTCTACAGCCTTGTGAGTTTTAATCCAACACTTCAACACCTTCAACATTCGAAAGTTTTCTCTAACATCCAATTTGAATATTTCTGGCCTTTTCAGAACAAATATAAACAGACTATATTCCTCATTTCTTTCAGTCCTTACTTTCTTCAACTCTAGTCATTCTTTTGGTCTTCTCTGGACTCTTGCTAGTTGATACATGACCTTGTTCAGAGCCACAAATTGAACATGGCATTGCATTAGATGAGTCTTCAGAGCCATATAATGTGTGTCTATTTCCTGTGTCAAGTAGACTGTATTACTGTGCATCCACTCCACTCTTGCTGGGGTGTTTGTAACACCACTGTATGTCGGCAATACACCAGGAGTCTCCCATCCTTCTTTGCAGAACAATTATCTGAGCACTTTATTGTTTCCCATCCTATATTTGATTTTTTTGCCTGAAGGTAACATCTTTTCCCTGTTGAGTTTTAGCCTTTCTTTTTCTTTCAGATGATTTCTCTGATTTACATTTTTGAATACTAATCCTGACTAAACACAGCTAAAATCTCTCCCATTTCTGTGCAAAGCTGAAGTTTCTATTTAGCTACTCAGATACCTTTTGAAATAGGGAAGAATACTGAACCCTGCCCTTGCAGGACTCCAGTTAATATGCTGTTCAAACAGTCAATAAAAACTCTGTTAATATAGTTTTGCATCACAGTAGTTTCATCCAGGTTGTCTTTCTCCAGTTAGGCCCTCACATACAGGAATATCAAACCCATTACTTAAGTCAGTATACAAAACATAAACCAGTTCTTCATCTGTAAAACCAATTAATCTGATGCAGAGAACAACTGAACTAGCTTGCTATGATTTGTTTTATGCTTGCTATAACTTTTGTTCTTTCTATTTCTTACAAGTCATTTGCTCCAGCATTTTTACAGGAAAAGACTGATTGGTTTATCATTTCGTGATTTACCTTTCCCCATTTTAAATGTTTTCCCTTTTCTAACCTCTCAATACTTTTTAGAATTTGTCAAAGCTAGCTACTAATTCACCCATATCCTAGACAGAGGTTTCTTAGGTTCAGACAGTTTGAAAGTTCACAATTCAAAGTATTTTCTAGTCTGCTTGTGCTTATTCTTGGCTGAATACATGCTCCTTTAGCTATGGGTCTTGTGTTACCATCTGATTGCAACAGACCTTGATGGTAGAAGCTGGTGCAAAAAAAAAGGCATTAAATTGTCAGATTTGTAAACAACTTTTTTGTGTATTCATCAGTGGGCTAATTATTTTCTTGGCATGGTATTGCTAATGTATTTAAGTATTTTTTGTAGGTCTTGGCCTCTTTGATTTTTGTACCTTTATATTTATGCTATATTTTTTTTTCCCTTGGTAATCTGACCTATTTTGCACTTTCTCTGTGTTTCCTTGTTGTTTAGGAAGAACTCATGGTTTAACCAGGTTGGTCTCTTCGTACATTTACTGTCTTTCCTACACAATGAAACAGTTCACAATTGTGTACATACATTATTGAGGAACTGGTATCTTGCCCCCAGTTTCTGCCTGCTTTTACTTCCCAAAAATCTGGAATTTCTATTTTCAATTCCCTCCTTCCGAGGTGTTCTCCTAACTTCACATTTTCGACCAGTTCCTCAATTGGTTAAAAGTATCTTGTAGAAGATTCCTTCAAGGTGCTTTCTCCTGCTGCATCAAAAATTTTTCACAGATTGCATAGTCTATGTCCCATTGTGTTCTTTTCCCAAAAAATAACAAGCCTAATTAATATTATACGTTATCAAATAGTTGCTCTTAACCACTTGTCTACATGACCACAATTAGGTACAACTTCTGGTTTGCTGGTCTGTGACAGGTTCCCACAGGAGTAACACCCATACATAATTCCTTTATTCTTTGTCCAGAGATCTTCAGCCTAAGCTGTCCCTCTCCCATCTGCAGCTCTTATCAAAGATAAGTCTTCGCGTATTGCATTACCTATGTCATTTAATAACAGGTTTTACACCATTCTAGTTTCCTGAAAAATATACAGTTACTCCAATTTTATGATCATTTGAATCATGTATTAGGATTTAAAGGTATTTTGACACAGTAGTATTTAAGTGGAGAAGTGAGAAAATGGGGTATTCATCTTTTAAACATCAGGTGAAGACTGAAGATTCACGACTGCTTACACTAACCGTGAACTGTCAGGGGTTCTGTTTATTGTAAGATATCCTTGTCATCCTGTAAATTTTTATCCTGCAAAGACCCAGAGGATTTTGTAATCCTTCTAATGCTATAGTGGGGGTCAGCAAATTCTCAGTTTAAAGGACCGGTCTGACTAACCCCAGTGCACCATCCATAAATTTGTGCGGCATCATCTCCTAGCCCTTGAAGCAGTCTATGGACTCAGGTATATAATGACAGGGGAATCCAGCTCTGCTGTGAGTTCTTTGCTGGAGTAGTGGTGGCAGGAGCTGCCTTCTCCACTACCCTGACAAGAACACAATCAGGGTCATCGAATATCCTGAATTGGAAGGGGCACACAAGGATCATTGCAGTGTAACTGCTGGAGCCAACAGGCCCAAGAATCACACAAGTACCTGAGCACCCTCTGTTATCTGCTCCCAGGGAGGCCTCAGGGGATGACTTCACTCGGGAACTGTGAAGTGACTACAGGAATCTCTATCTCCCTTCAGAGCAGAAGCAGGAGCAGAAGAGGTATGCATAGATAGTACTCCTGTGTAGCTAAGCTATTCATGTGCCTTAATCTGGAAGAAATCATCTGTGAATTCTTTTGTTCACACAGTTCTTTCGCTAAGTGGTTGTTTCCCCTGCTCACAGCTCACATTTCTTGTTTAGGCTTAGAGATCACACACCCCCAGTCAGTCACACCTAATTTATGATTGCAGTATTTCCTTCAGAGACACGACTGGAAATTTGCTTAAGTTTTAAATACAAGTTGGAGGGTTTTTAAAAGAACATTTTTTTCAGGAGGTATACAGTAGGCGCTGGGATATAATATCTAAGCTTTAACCATACCCTAGATAAAGTTAGTTCTCAATATCCCAGAAAAACTCTGAACTGCTTTATTCAGATCAGGTAGATTTTCTATCATGTCGTTAAGCTACGAATGAGATTCTAAGATAGATATTGAATAATCAACTGATTTTCAAACGTGATACCTGATAGTTCCTAATGAATCTACTGGCAGCTTTTAATTACTGTTGCCAAAAATCTAACTAGTCATTTAGAACAATAATTATGGATAGAAGATACTAATTGAAATTTCCATTAGAAAACCACAACAGTTTTTAAGGAGCGATAAGGCAAGTACACAATCACTTACCACACACTAAAAACTTATCTTGCACCCTAAGATAACATAATGAACTTTCCATATACCTTGTCCTATTATGAAAAGGGAAATTTACTTGAAACTGCCCCTATTCAAGTGATTTTCACTGGTAATTGCACTAGCTCAGAAGCATTCTGGTTTCTTTAATCTTTCTTAGTCTTTATACAGTGCAGCTGGAATTGTTTCTCAGGTGCTTTAATTAAAACCAAACCAAACCATGCAAATTAAATCCAGTGGGTGATTTCTGAAGGCATGCTTCCTCAGCTTGATTGTCAATGGATGCAGAGAGCCCAGACCCAACTTCTGACCTCTAAAGACATTCTGCGAAGAAAGAGGTGCTAGGCTTCCTGAAGTTAGCACCTCTCTTTGGAGAGTTTACAGGCTTTTATACAAGTGATAGCAAAGAAGAAGTTCCACAAAACTTGTTCATTGGTCACCTTGACCAATGCATTTCTGCACACGCTCCAGCTGTTCATCTCATAGAGGCAATCTGATATAAACATGTCAGGTTCGTCTCAGGGTGTAATTTTTATCAAGGTAATTAATCTTTAGTTATCTTCAGACAACCTTGCTCTCTTCTCCCCAGTCTCCCTAGACAGGAGGTGATCCATCTTTGGCATTAACACGCGCTTGTCATTCTTGTGTGGTTCTTGCTGTGATTCTCCCCTTTGAGGACCAAAGTATTGGATCACAAACACTGAAGCCAGGTGATACAAAGCACACTTGAGCTCACACAAACCTACTCAAACCTACTTGAAACTTCAAGTATTTGTAAAAAATGTGAAGGTGGACCCTGTCCTAGAGGATTTAATATTGGATCAGGAATTATCAAGCTACTTTTGACTTCTTGCTGAATCAAGCATACTTTGGCTTCCTATAGAGGAGGAGGTATGAAAGTATGAAAAATGATAGCCATTACAAAAAAAGAGGCTGTATCAAATACTACGGTAGTGTGATGGAAATGCAGTTCTTTGTTCATGCTTGATCTATATTAAATCCGAACTGAAAAGTGATCCACTATGCAAAAATTCAGAACCAGGTCTGAGGCTTCTCCTGGTCAAGGGAAATACTTCAATGAGTGACGAGTATGCTTATTGCACACATCATAATTACATATAGTTTTACTTAATTACAGCTCTGTTTAGGTAAAACATCCCTTCCATTATTTTTCCCAGGACTTTTAAGGGTACAAGATAAGATAGAAATAGATCCTTCTGAACTAGTGGATCTAGATACTACAAGGTATTTGGCTATCACACTATTGTGGCTATATAACTTGAATATTTTGTGTTGAAGCAATTTGAAACCATATGTCAGTGCTCCACAACATTAGGATTTTTTCTCCATCATCTGGAATTCAGAACTAGTCTGCCCAACTTTTTGAGTCAAACAAATTAACTGAAATAAAAAATACAGGGAATCTTGATGAAAGCTTAATTGTTCTGACAACATTTATACAACAGTAGCAATACAGTTTCTATAGGTAACATTGAACCAATTAGATTGCGTATTTAATACAGTAAAACCCAGTGTATTCTAGTGAAATAATCACGATATTAGGAGACATGCCCCGGCCTCAGTTGAGTAAATGAAGATGCAATATTTTGCCACTTAACAGTCAAGTAAGTAACCACAGTTAATTTTTACTTTACAGTTACTTCCAGTCAGTATCTGGAAGGTGAATAGAAATAGATCTGTAATTGTGTAACTAAGAAGAAATGTGTAACTTAAAAAAATACATTATCTGGAACGCCTGGTATCTGGGATACTAGGTATGTTTATCATGGTGTCATTGTAGGTAGATAGGTTTTGTGACCAGTTCCAAGTTTAGACCTGCTGAATTGGGACAAATGCAAAGGCAGGACACACACTCCTATAAGAATGTCAACAGCAGCTCCAGTCTCCAAGAAAAAACAGGCTGATGAATGTTCTTCCTTCATCATTATTTCATTGTGCAGCACAACTGGCTGACTGTGTAGTGATGATCTCCAAACCGCTTTTTAATGTAATTCTTGTCATTCTACATCAAATAACTTTGCAAATCAAGAAGGGCTCTGTAATCTTTGAAGGCATTTTTCCACTGAGACTTCATTCAAGCTTGATCTCTCTATGCTGTTCACCCATTCATTTAAGCTACCCCAGAGAGCAAGTTTCTTTTGCTTTTCACAAGTTTAGAGAAAGAATAAGAGTTGTCTTTTATGGCCTTACTGCATTTCTTTGTATAATGTAAGCTTTTTCCACAGTTCTACAATGTGCTCAGTTTTCCTCTCTGTACTATTTATTCCTCTGATCCTCAAACATATGTTGGAAGAAGTAGCAGATTCATACCAGAATATGGAATATATATTTTTAATTCTTGATTAACCAAAACTTTTATCATACTCTCAAAATGATTTGCATCTGAGGATGCTGGGATAGGCTTCCCTGGAGTGATTCTGAAATACACAAAGAATGTTTTATAATAGTAAATACTGTGCTTCTCACAGGCAACTCTTCTCTAGGTTAAACATTCACGCTGTCTGGATGGACTGCAGTCTATGTTCACAGATTTATGTGTATTTTTTCACCCATTTTGCACAGTATGGTCTTCTGAAAGTTCACTTGGCAAGGAACAGTTTTTGCTAAGTATAAAGTGTGAAATCTGGCAATAAAGTTTTAAATTAAACCCAGCATTTTTCAGCCTACATTCTGGCAACTGCTGTCTTACTAAACAGTATGAATTTCTAGCCAGTATTATGTGCCATGTCCACCACCAGTTTTTCAGAGCAACATACTCACAGCTACTGGGATATCAGGTGTCACAAGGCAATGGTCAGGGATGACAACACCTCTGTTGAAGATATGCTGAATGTGACCTAGAAGAAAGAATAAATTGAAAAAGAACGAGTAAAATGACATTATTTTCTTTCAAATGTATTGCTCATTGGATAAGCATCTTGTAAGAGTAAATACACCTGGGGGAATCCTGGCCAAGTGGCCATTAAGGCAAGTGATGCTCAGTCCTGTTGGCAGAAGGGATTCTGTCTTGGGAGACCTTTCTCAGCCCTGGTATTTCGTGGCATGAACAGATGGATCAATGTAGACGGAACCTCTTTACTATATATATCAAAAAGATAATCTACTTCTGAGTATTTAAATGCTTTCTCCTTGAGTACAAATCAGTTACAGGATTGTGTAAATCAATTACTTAGTTGACAAGTTAAAACTGACTGTGTTGAAAGTTATTTATACCATGTATAGCCTTAGACCCCTAACTTTTGTCCCTGTATGGAAATGAGGTGGATCACTCAGACTCATGCACTCTTGAAAACCACTGGGACCTCCAGCACTCCATTCTTCCAGCATCGCATACGGGGCTGTGCTCCACCAATGACCATTTCCCAGTACTCCCAGAGGCAAAGAGGCGCCCTCTGCAGAGGGCAAAGCCACGGTGCACCAGCATGCGCTTCAAAAATAGCGTCCAGTTGCCGTAGTTCTCAAAGGGAATGAAGCCGCTGTTGCCCCTAGGCCTCTATTTTGACAGTTTTGTGGCCCTTGGGTGGGCTGGGCCTGCTCCTGTGGCAGGGCGGTGAGCTCAGTTCATCAGGAAAATCAGCACGGACCTGGAAAATGGCAGAACAAAACAAATCAGCCTGCACTCTCAGGAAGAACAGGACATGCTGGCATCATGGATCAATTATTCATTAGGTTCCTCATAGGTGGCTTTATGTACTGACTCTGCTAAGCCTCCAGTTACAGCAGAAAATAAAGTAATTAAGCAAGGAGTTTGACTATTGTGCTAAGTAACTACTTTAAAGACAACCTATGGTAGCATATATGCTAAAAGATGAGAGATTAGGATAAGAGAGATGCAGTGCTATGTGAGGCTATAGGGATGTAGAATAAATTACAGAATTGCCATATACATAACAAAAAATGTGGGTTTTTCACACAGGAAAAGAATTTCCACTTCAACCTGGCCACTTACTGCAAGTGCAGCTAGATCTCTTTCTGTTTGAGTAACCCAGCTCCTTCTCCCAGCTGGATCTGCTGTTCACTCAAATACAGCAAATTTTTGTGTTGATTGAAGAATTTTTTCCTTTTAACACTGTTCATCCTTCTGTCTTTTATGGGAACATTCATTGAAGTGAATGATGTGGAGGATACTAGTGTACAACACATACCAGAGATAATAGCTCCAGCCCTTAGTGTATTGGTATTTTGACCAGCCATCTCTCCATCATCCAAGCATTCTCTCTCAGGCATCTCCCACAAATAGCAGAAGCATGAAGCAGTGATGGTGATGTTGCTATGCTGTTGAATGAAGACTTTCATCCTGCCAGTGCACGTGCTCTGCAGGTTGACACATCCTGGTTCCTCACATTGCTCATGCATCTTCTTTCTTCTTTCCTTCCACGTAAGGGCAGATTACGTTGCATTTGGTTTTCTATCATCTGTGTTCTAGACTTGGCCTTATTTGTCTTGATGGGTGGGCTGTATGTCACCGTTCTCCAGTTATTTTCCTTTTTGTTCCTATTATTGACCTGTATCTGTAGCTTCCTTGTATTACCTATATAACAGTGAAGCTTGGAAAGGTTACTGTTCTTCAGTGTAATAAAGTGATGATTGTACTCACCAAATGCTTAATTGCATGTCCCTAATATCAAGTCTTTTTCTCTTACTATAGCAGAAAATCTCCTTTGCATTATCTTCTCATAATTTAAACATAACCTTCATAGTTCTTTTTCTATTCTTAATTGAAAACAGGGAAACTGTCCACTAGTCGGTCAACAGGTTATCAAACCAAAGCTAATCAAAGCTAATCATTTCAGGTTTAGTCCCTGAAACAATACACCTTGATGGTTCAAAATTGATTAACAGCACTCCAGGTCTCGACTCTTGATATTCAGTTTTGCAGCTGTCTGTATGGCCAATTTTACCTATGCTCAAATTCTTTCCAGTGCAAAACTATTTACGTTCCACTGCAATGCATGGTAGTACCTTCCATAAGTGTGACCATCAGTCAAGTTTAAGTGACCTAGTTCAGGACCAAGTCATATAAAGATTCTACTTGGTTAAATAAGAAAGCAGAAGTAAAGATAAACACAAGGAGGTGATTATTTCCTTATTTTTTTTTCAGCCATGAGAAATACTGAGAAAGAATACATTTTTTGACACAGAGAGCGCAGGAAAAAATAATCAGGTTATTGAGATATTATAAGCAAACTTCTCTCACTAGGCCTATTTTCTATACACAGGCTCATAGATAGCTCAGAGATCCCTTCACACTTGGACCTTGGCCAATCTATTCTCTCTTCGCATCAAACTGGCCTTTCTATTTTAGGGCTTCACTGAAACCTGATGTGTCTTAAAAAGTGCATGCACGTGTTTGAGGATGCTGTCCTCATTGTGTTCTGCATTCATCACACTCAGCATAGTTTGTCATGATTGGGCTAGTTTGAGAAAAAGCATCTCAAGTGTTCTGATTGCAGTTCTCCACTGAGTATCCACCAAGTAAGTTCATCTACAAAAAGCTGAGTTAGTGACTTTTTGTGACCTTACAGTTCCAGGTTTGATTATGTCCAGAGGAACTGGACACAGAACTTAGGACATTCCAGGACCCTGGGTTCCAGGTGCTTCTGCATCATGACAGTTTTTTCAAATGTCATGCCATTTCCCATATATACTAACAGAGGCATTCATCCCTAGCCTAGCTAGGCTCAGGCAGGTGGGTCCCACGGTGCAAACACTGTAGGCTGCTGGGTTTGCTTGTAGTCCGCTTTGTACATTGGATATGGCAAAGTAAGTTGCATGCAGGATGCCTCTGTGAGCACCAGGGGATCATGTGAGCAGATTTGCAGAGTTGTTGTATGGGTATCTGGCTTTAAGGTTGGGTTGGGGTTTTTTTCTTTCTAGTCCTGTTCCTACAAGCATTACATTTGGTCTTTTGCCTTATTAAAACAAACAAACAAACAAACAAACAAAACAACACCACCACAGGTGTCATTGTAGGACACGAAGAGATGAACGACTCTAAATAATTTTCAGAAGACAAAGAGCATAGAGAAGGCTTTATTGTCTAATTCTTACTACTTTTTATAAGGTGTTCCGATACCGACTTAACATGATTGGTGAATAGGAATAACACCTCTCTAATCCCACTGGTTAAACTAGAGAGACAGAACTAGAAAGGTAAACACTACCTGGAGAAAATTGTTTTGAGAAAAGAACAGTTGTTTACCAAGTTGTTTTGAGAAGAAGCTTTCTCAAGATATTTTTTCCTTGGAAAAAGTTAGTAGCTGCTAGCAGGCTAAAATCTCTCAGACTCAGAAATATCAAGCCTACACACAGTGTTCCAATTTTTCTCAGAATTGAACATCTAATGAACATCACTTGCTTTAGGGATTTGTCCCGCTCACATTTCTGCCATAGGATAACTGGGATTGTGTGTGTTAATACACTAGTAATCTTGGGAACTGATACTTGAAGAGTTTCTTTCATTTGAAAATTCAGAGTGATTTAAAGTTAATTCATATTACATTACATTACCCATGTGAAGTAAGTAAACATTTTCCCCAGTGCAGAAACAGAGATACTATGAAGTTCAAGACTTTGTAGGCTGTATGTCTCATAGACACCTGTATAAAAAATGGCCTCATTTTTTAAGGTAGTAAGTACTTAAGGCTTCTACTGATTTGTCCTCTGGCTTTTGGCACCTGCTTTGGAAAATACTGATTTAAATAAATTGTGCTGCATCACAGAATAATGTGTTAAATGTATTCACATCAAGTATCTGCCTTTGGTCTGACATTCACACAGAAACCCTTCTTTAATTACCTTTACACTCCTTAATATTAGGAAACAAACCCCCAAACTACCACAACCCAAACAAAAACGGCTCTCATAGATGTGTCTCATCTAGAGGCAGGTAAGATGTACTGTTGTCTTAAATTTCTCTATGGGAGAGTACAATTTCTAACAGATTTCTTTATGGCTGGGCAAACAAAGCAATCTTGCTATGCTAGATTTAACCAGTGACTTGCAGGAACTGTCACACAGTGTGAGGAGCACCACCAGAACCTGGGGGAGCAACTTATTCCAGCCTGCAACTGATCAGTCACTGGTGCAGGGAAGCGCTCAAGGGAGCAGTTCCCTGCCTCTAGGTTTAAACGGGATTCCAACAGGAATAGAAGCTGGCTGGCTGCAGGAGAATTGTTTTTAAGTGCAAGAGGTTTTCTCTGAGATCACACTATCGCTGCAAGGCTGCCTGACCTTCAAGTATGCACAGCAATTTACTATATTTGTTTGCTGAATGAGTTAATCTGCCCTTGCATTTCCTTTGGGATTAGACCTTGCTTGAGAGATTAACTGAGGAGCCTGTGGCCCTCTTTATTCTGGTCTGAAAAGAGATAAAATGGACTATACCACACAACTTTGGACTACAACACTGGGCAAAAAAGTGGGTCCATATTTAAGAATTTTACTCAAATTTTGTTGTTAATTTTACTATCAAGATTCAGTGCATTACAGTCATCAACTACCTGCTTGGTAGCTGAGCTATTTCCTTGACAAGGTAACTTTACCTTAATCCAAAAATGAGCTAGGAGTAAGAAATATGTGCTCAGGTCTCATTTACTCCAGGCCACAATTTCAGCTCAAGTCCACTTTAATGAACAGTGTACCAGATAGCTGGCAACACTTACCTGAAAGATGGCTGGCATAGGGATAGAAAAACTTTAGGCTGTAGCAGGATCTCCTCAAATGCCTTAAGTGGGGTTTTTACAGGGACAGACTCTTTGTCATGCCCATGAAGGTGGATACCTCCAAATTCCAGACCTGGAAGGAGCTAGTGCCTTAGGGAGTGCTTCTTTCCTCCTTTCAGGTAACAGGGAGCCTCTGTCAGGTGCTGCTTGACATGAGGCTAGAATGGTAATACCACATATATTAACCAACAGTGCTTGCTTAAACAACCTTTGACTCACTCCTCTTCTCCCTCTCCCGTTATTCTTTCAGCTGGATTAGTTCCTCCATCCCATCACAGTTTACCCGTGGCTGTATAAGCAGAAGTAATGTGTCAAAAAACCCCTGCAGTAAGAAACGAGACAGGGACAGCAGGAAATGTCAGGTGAAAGAATGGAGCAGAGACCCTACAGAGCAGTGTTAGTGGTGCTGCTGGGCATAGCCACACTCACAAAAACTAGATTCCCAGAGTTTTGGGGGAGGAAAAGTAAAAATATTTAAAATCTGATCTATGTGTGGTATAATTTTACACATGCACCGGAATTAACAAATACTGAATAGCAACTATTAGCAAGTTAAAAACACCTTAATGCCTTGTTACATAATGTGAAATTAGATTTAATTTTCTGGTATCAATTTTAATTTAGCAATTTAGAGATTATATATCTTGCATTATTTTTGTTGATTTTTTTTAAACAGTAAAAGTATACATCTGCTCCCTACATTTACTTCCTAGACAGGTCAACACTTTTCCCTTAAACATTTGGCATCAACTACCAGTCAAAAATAGTACAATTAATAGTACAGGCCTTGAGGTTTCTCTAATATGGCAGTTCCTGGATTCCTGTGTTCTACACTACAGACAAACCACATACCACCTTAAAAAAAAAAAAATCAAAGTTAACTACTCAAAAAAGTGTCAAAACAATATATTCCAACTAATTTTTTTCATTATTTCTTAATTTTTTGTTAGGTAAAATTTTCAAGTTATTGAGTTTTCAAGATGGTAAAATATTTCACCTGTAAAAAATGTTTCAAGATTATAAATACTATTTCTTCTCTGGCTGTAAGAGTGATTGACAGATATGAGTGAAATCAAAGAGGTTTAGGCAAAAGTATTAGATAAATTCCTGAAAATTGGGTTCACACATTCTTAATTCAGTTTAAATTTCTTCCCTTGACAAATACAAAATTCAATCCAAGAACTGGAAAGCAAAAATAAAGACCACAGAGAAATATCTTATACCTTTTCAGGTCACAGTCATTGTTCAGATTACAGAACATTTTCAGTCCCAGCAGCAGTGGAAGAGTAAGTCAATTCACAGAGAAATAGCCTTATGTCCCACTTTGAAAGGAAAACCAAAAGAAAAAAATAGTGAACAAATAAGAATCACGTAAGAAAATTTACAGAATACAATAGCTTAATTGCAGAGGATACAAATAATCAAATGCAAGAAATATATTTTGCTACAGACTGCAAAAGAGATGATTTGGAGTAAAAGAGAACATAACCCCTAACTATCGGCCATCTACCATATTCTAATGGATCCTCAAGCGAAGCTCTACTGCCTGATGTGCTGACAGGATACCAAATGATTGTTTAGATATAAATTAAGAGCTGAATATATTTGGGAAATGCTTCCTTAACTCTCTAACTTCCTGCTTGCCTTGGTGCTTTACTGTCACTCTTCTACAGAAAAGGTGAAGACAATATGTTGAAAAATATTCAAAAAGGAGTGGATTGTATGCATTGATTATATGAGTGGAGAAAGTGGCTTTGGAAAACTCAGGTAACGTTTATTGAGCCTATATGTCCATCTGACAAGTACCTTCACAGACACATATATTTTCATAAATTTTCAGTCCTTGTGTGCTTGAGACCAATGTTGTTTCAAAGAATAATACCGACAATTCCAACATGGATAATTCCAAACTACAGGTCTTCATTCACATTAGAATATCTATTAATACACATGAATTTAGGTGACTAGTAACCGTATTAGGTTAGGTTGTACAGATTTTATAAATGTGATTCATGTGCATTTCAATCCATGGAAAAGCAATGAAAGAATGTTGCTGAATTCTGCTAGTATTAAGAAATGAAAACAGAGAAAGTCAGCTTTCCCACCAAGTTTAAAAATAGAAAATCTAAGTCATGCTGTCTAATAACGCCAGAGAGATGGCATTGTTGTAGGTTTGTCATGATTATTTCCACTTGAATTATTCTCTTAAAGCGATCATTCCAGTATTTGTCACCAGATGGCACTGCAACGACATGATGCCCTAACCTCCTACTCCATGAGCGGCGCCATGAGGTCATCCCCAGGCAGTGACAAAGAATGCGTCGCTATTTCAGATAGGTAAATGCTGTCTTTAATGGCAAGAGATGGAGCTCTCATCTGTATCAGGTCATGCACAGAGGTTTGCCTCAGTTCAGGCCTTGTAGTTCTGAACAGGATCACAGGCTCAGGCTGTCAACCTATCTACCTGTCTCATTCCCTACCTTTTCAGTGCAGAATTTTGTCTTTTCCCTTGTTTCCCTTCTCCTCTCGAATGGAGCATCCTCTCCCATGCCCTAATTTGCCTCTCAGTTCTAGTGCTCCCTGATACGTTCTGTTATGACCTACCACTGCATCTTTAATTACAAGTACTGATTCTAATTGTGATTCATTGCAGATTTTAGGAAGTAAAAGGAAATAAACCTGGGAGTCCAGAGATGTGCTGAGCACTAAGCTACAGTTGCCTTTTGAGAAGTCAGTTTCAACACTATCACAGCTGTCATCACTGGAGTGCTGGCATCTGAGCAACCACATTGAAGCTGTGCAGAGGTAACTACAAATAGTGTCAGATTTTTATTTGCAGATCAAGATATGTAGCATTTTCAAGTTTGTAGCATAAAAAGTTCTTGTGGCTTCCTTTTAGAGGTCTGATGCATTCCTGGTATTCACCAGGATGCTGACATTTGGTAAGAAAATAATGCTATGATACAGAAAATTAAAGGCTGGTGATGACTTAAGCTTTAGCTTTCATATTTGCAGATTCTGTGCTGCTTAGGGATGTAGTTCTGAGCCTCATATTAAGTGCCAGTAAGCTCTCTTCACAGAGTAGGTACACAAAACGAATCCATTTCCTGCTGAGAACCAAGGACAACTTTCAGTCCAACAGCATAAACAACAGGGCACTGAAGAGAGAAAACAAGAATTATGAGACCTCACAACCTGAAGCTGTAATTGGACAATTAGACCCCAATATGCAAATAGACCAAAACTTATAAAAATGTAACATCTCGTGACCAGTCAGCCATTTTGTGACCATTCTTAGTCCACCCTGGGTGTAGCCCTGGTCAGGCTCCTGTCCTGCCCAAGGTGGATCCTGGAGGCCTTTCTATAAATACCTACTTTATTCTCTAGCTCTGTCCAGTCTCTGTTTCAGATCAGCCTTCCCAAGGCATCACTAGGACAGTTCCTTCTGACTGTCTCCTATGGCACATGGCTGGATGGTGTGTGTTGTGGAAATACAGACAAATCTCTTGATAGCATGAACACTTTAGCATACACCAAACATAACCTGTTTCTGTAGCAAACAAAATGAAAAATACTGTTGATTTTCACAATTCTTTCTTTTCCTTTTGTCTTTTTTTCCCAATAAATATTCTTCTCAAGAGGGCAATAGTGATTGTACTACAGATACTCATGCATATGCAGAATATTATATTTATGCTAGTAAATTTAAATATAAAGCCATCTGTGAGATGATAATCCAAAACAATACACGAGTAAAAAAAAAAGAGAGCCTGGCAATACATGTAAAGACAGAAATTAAATTAAATTAAATTAAATTAAAAGACAGGGAAGGAAATATAATGACATGAAATGAAATTGCAAAACCCCAAAATTCCTAAATGAAGACAATTAAATGGAATTGGGATGACAGGAACGAGTTGAAACTTCACAAAATGCTTTGTCATTGAAATCTCGAGATTTCATTTCTTTTCATGAAATTAAGGATTTTCATTACAGCAGGGTACCAAGATTGCTCTCTTCACTTTTTGAGTCTGGGCCAGCCACAGTCCATGGATGTCAGCAGCATCTTGCCAAGCTGGGTTCAGGTTAGGGTTCAGAGAGCTGCAGAGCCTACAGCTCCTGGGACGCTGACACTCAAAAGGCAGCGCAAGGGCATCCTTGCAGGGTGGCAACTTGTTTTTCTTTTCCACCACCTGTGGAGATGAGGACCTCTGCCGTGGTGCCAAGCTGCCATTAGGGTTAGGGCTGTGGTTGTTAGGGTTGAGAGAGTAGAAGAGCCTACAGCTTCAGGAACACTGGGGTTGGAGAAGTCCTGCCAAGCCTGTTCCGGCACGGCCCCACCATTGCTGCTCTTACATCTTTGTAATCTGGACCGCCCATGGTGATGGGCATCTCAGGTCCAGTGAGCAGATGCCATCAGGCTTAGAGTTAGGGTTGAGAGAGGAAAAGAGCTCCAGCTCCAGCAACACTGGGGCTGGAAAACACATGCAAAGAGGATCATGGTGGAGCCACAACATTTCTGCCTCAATACCTTTCAGCATAGGGCTGTGCACGGGGATGGGCACCTCAGCTGCAGCCCCAAGCTTGTTAAAAGGATTGTGTGAAAAAGAAGAAAATTCTGAAACGAAGTGAAAACAAATAAATGGAATACAATGAAATGAAGTGCATTGAAATGAGCCAAAACTTCATTAAATGGTATTGCTTGAAATCTTGCGATTGCATTTTCTTTCATGAAATTAAGGATTTTCATTTCATGGAAAGAAATTAAAAGAGAAATCATGGAATGAAGCAAAAAAGACAGGTAAGGAAATATGATGACATGAAATTAAATTGAAAAAAAAAAGAAAATTCTGAAATTAAGTGAAAACAATTAATGGAAATAAAAGTGTAAACAATTGAATGGAAAGAAAGGAAGTGCAATGAAATGGGCTGAAACGTCATGAAATGGTTTTAACTGAAATCTTGAGATTTCATTTCCTTCCATGAAATGAAGAAGTCATGACTGTTTTACGATCTTTAAATAAATTCCAAGTCAAACTAAATTTTGTTAGTCAAAATCAGGGCTATCTGTTGTGGCCTTTTCAATGCCAAGCTGAATAAATTCAGGCTTCCACAAAACCCCTCAAGAAGGACAGAATGAATGTAAATTGCTGTAAATTATCACTGTTCCTCCCTCACTCTTCTGAAATCACTTTCATATTGTTCAACTACATTCAGAATATTAAATATAACAATACCAAACTAATAGAGAGTGGCTGAAACAGCCTGGGATATCTCTTTCAATGATATGAATTTGATTTAGGGAGCCACAAAGATTTCAGTGCATGTTTATAGGTGAAGGAACACATTGGGACAAGAACTTTAGGGACCCTTTTTTTTCTCCTTTCAAAATATTTATTGGTTAACTGTTGTCAGTGGCAAAGTGTAGAAGTCATCAAGCCACTGAGACTCTGGGCTTAGGGAGATAAACTGTCTGGGGCTCTTCTGATGAATGAGTAAATTATTGTGAAGTGATGTGTAAATGAAGGTGAGGAAGTGACTGAACACAGCAGATACCAGGTTCTTTTTGTAAGTTACCTTTAAATGTTTGACCAAAGGGCATATGCAAAGAGCTCCTTCTCAAAAAAGCTAAAACAAGAGCAAGAATTATGGTTGTGGTGTGAATCTGACTAATTAATATAATGTATGGATCCATGAGTGCATTAAGTATTTATATATTTTCAGACATATTGTTTCTGGGAGGTGGAATTTTGTTGCTCTATTTTACTGAACTATATTTTTTTAATTGAAATATTGCTATAGTTAAGGAAAAGTAAGAATACTATGGAATATGTAAAAACTCCTTCCTCTTCCTATTGACATTTTTATAGTACACAGGAAATTGTGGTTGCAATTTAAATGGTTGCAGCTTTTACTACTAACCTGATTTGGAAATCTCTGTTTGAAGACCATGACAATTTTATTACACTGCATTGGTAAAAACTTAACAGCCAGACTACCTTGCATCTCCTTTTTCCCATCTACTGATGAGTACACATCTACAGTGTATAGTCACATAATTTCTAACATATATTTCCCTCCTTTTTCATGTTACCCATTTTAGAATGTTATTGGTTTGGTCTAAGTTGTTTTCTTTTTTAAACACTTGTGTCTAACACTTTTTATTGAATCCAAAATATACTTCAAAGCATTGTTTTTTGGACAGTCAAGATAACCAGGTTTTAGGGATCCTATACTGCTATTCTAATGCCTTTATCATGTTCCTACACTGCCTGACTTCCTGCCTTTTCTATGACTAGGTATCCTTCCCTTATCATCTGTATTTTCTGAATTTCAGAGGTTAAATTCTACATTTAGCTTGATGCCCTACATCCACAAGTCTGCTTCAGAAAGAGGTGGACTGATACATCTGGGAGCTTGTGTCTTCTCAAGGTCCTTGAGCAAGCTCAGAGATTGGAAGAAATGGACATATCTTTGTTGTACCTCAAGGGGTACAAGACAGAGAAACTTAAAATATTCTGCAATAGACAAAGTAACCCCCAAGCAACACATTCACACCTGTTGTAAAATTAATTTGTTCTTGAATATCATGTTGATAGTGCTTTTTCTGAAGACCAGTATATACCACACACTAGCTGAAGTAACTACTGACCTCATAAAGTGGTCTGGACCTTTTCAGTGCTAGAGTTGTATTAGTGAAACATATAATTCTAAGAAAGCATGCACTAAGTTGTACTACTGGTTGAAGCACACAAACCAAACCAAGCAGCTGTGAATCTGGCAGGAAAGCAAACCACAGTCCGGTGCTGCCGATGAGGTAGATCCATGGTCTTTGCTACAAGAAGGCATGCCCAAGGAAGAAAATATTTGACTTTGCACCTTTCAGAAGAAAGTTGCTCCCTTTATGAATGAAAGCTGTTGCTCTGTGGGAAGTTGTTCTGGAAGCAACGTAACAAGGCCTCTCCTCACTCCGATTTGTCCCCCTTATCTGCCTCGGTGAATGCTTTTTGTGCCCTGTCTGTCTGCAGGTCCTCCCATGCTGCACAGCAGTGGCTGGACAGCCCTTCCTGGCCTGGATCAGCCCTGGTGTGGCCAGCAGGAGCAGGGCAGTGACCGTCCCCCTGTCCTGGGCACTGCTGAGGCCGCACCTTGAGTGCTCTGTCAAGTTTTGGGCCCCTCAATTCAAGTATGACACTGAGAAGCTGGAACTGGTCCAGAGAAGGGCAATGAATCTGGGGAAGGGGCTGGAGCACAAGTCCTGTGAGGAGCAGCTGAGGGAGCTGGGGGTGTTCAGCCTGGAGAAAAGGAGGCTCAGGGGAGACCTTATTGCTCTCTGTAACTGCCTGAAAGGAGGGTGCAGCCAGGTGGGGGTCGGCCTCTTCTCCCAGGCAACAGGTGATAGGACAAGAGGACACAGCCTTGAGCTGCATCAGAGCAGGTTTAGGTTGGACATCAGGAAAAAACTCTTCATAGAAAGGGTAATTAGACTTTGGAATGGGCTGCCCAGCGTGGTAGTGGAATTGGACGTGGCACTCAGTCCGGTTGACATGGCGGTGTTAGCCGCACGATGGACCCAATGACATCAAGAGGTGTTTTCCAGCCTGATCGATGCTGCGCTTCTGTGACTCCCTCAGCTGTCCCCGCCGCCGCCGCCTCAGCGTCTCTTGTGTCACGCCTGCCTCCCTCTCCCGCAGGGACCAGACA
>WBMY01001704.1:0-39817 GCA_013397315.1 Donacobius atricapilla | reverse complement strand
GGGGTGGTCATTGGTTTAGTTTTGGTTGTTGCATTTTTTTTTTCTAGTGAGTGATGTGGGCAGCAGGGGAGGATCTGCCCAGTGAAATAAAGGCATGGAACACAATAAATGAGTGCTGGTGTTTTGCAGATCATTTTTCTAGTGCTCCGAGTTTTGCAAGCTCTGCTCCCAAGACTGATGCAAAGAGCTTTTTACACAGTTCGGAGTTCTTACACTGTTCTCTTTGGCAGTACTGCCTCATGCTTGCCTCTGGTTACTACATAGTCAAGGAAGCTGTTTTCAGAGGTAAATTGAGCTTCTGATTTGTGAGCGTGTGGTTATTCAAATATTGGATTTTAAATTACTTATACAGAAATGTTTTTCTAATTGTCACTGTAATATTAATACTGAATTATCAAGCTGTTTGCAATTGTAGAGTAACTTGCAAAACTAAGTTGTAAAAGTCAGTAGAAATATGAATAGGCTGTGCTGCTCTGTTTTGGGTTTGTTGCTTTCCCAGTACAGTCATGGCCTCTGTGGTGCCTCATTGATAAAAACAGAAAGGTAGTTCCTTCCCAAATATTTTGTAATTATTGATAGATGGTTTTGGTATTTTAAAAAAGGCAAACAGAACTATGTCAAGCAAGTTGTGGTTTCTAGGCAGAATAGCTGGATTTGGGCATAGAAACAATTACTTTCCAGAGGTAATTCTTAAGACTGGGATTCATTGGGATTCTGTGATTTGAGACAAGACACTGGAATGACAGGTTAGCTTTCCAGAGTGTTTCTTCAAAATGCTAAAATAAGTTGTAACTTCTTCATTAATGATTCAGTTATTAAATTAAAAATGTTTTCCAGAACACCTCGACCTGTTGTTGTAGAACCAATGGAGCAATTTGATGATGAAGATGGACTCCCTGAGAAGCTAATGCAAAAAACACAACAGTATCACAAGTAAGTCGTGCTTAACCTTTTTTAATAGAACATGATTTATGTACTTAGTTACCTTTGTCAATATACATTAACTTTTGAGTTTGTGTAGCAGGAAGTAGTGCTTTTGTATGTTGTGCTGTTTTGTGTCGAAGGATTAAACAGGGCCTTCCCAAATGTCCTAATCATAGTAAAATTCAGGCTTGGCCTATTGGTTTAACATTCTGTGCATTCACTGTAGTAGAGAGATTCTTGGCCTGCACTGCAGTCAGTGGGAGCTTGTTGCCAGCGAACTAGTGTCTTTTATGGATTAGGGGTGTGGTCTAACCCTGCAGAGACTTTCAATACCCTCAGATCTCCATGTTCTCTGAAGAACCCCTTTGCTGTTTGCAGCCCTCCTGGTGTGTAAATCTTTGCAGCTTCCACAGTTCAGGTACAACTTTGAACATGGCTTGAGAAAGTGAATCTTAGTCATGAGATGGAAGTCCCCTAATCTGAAAATATTAATTTTAAATATTGTGATTTGCCGTTCATGTTGCTTGAATCTAAAGCGTTTATTTTGGTCGATGGTAGAACACCACTTCATAGAAAGTTTACACTGTAAGGTACAGTATTAGTGTTAGAATGGGAAATGCAGGCTCATTTTAATGGTTACAAATTCTGGCTAATATTCTGGGCTGTCTATTAAGCATTGATATTTATTTAAATAACTGGTTTAGTGAGTTGACTGCTTGATTTAGAAGGCTGAACACTGTTAATCTAGCGTTGCAGCTTAGTATTTTGTACTGATGTCAATACAAATTTTTATCTTAAAATTAAATGAATTGAATGTTTATTTAGGCAATTTTTGGAAAATTGTCTTTTTACTCGTCCTAATGTCTGATTTAAGCTTTTTCTGGTTTAGAATGTTGTCATCTGACAGGCTGATAAAAAGTGACATCTACTCTTGAAGTGATTGTTTCTATGTTCTCTGCTGTAACAGCTGTTGATCTAAATGTGTCCTTCTGTACATTTTTACTGCAAAATTTTTATTAGGGAAAGAGAGCAGCCTCCACGCTTTGCTCAGCCTGGAACATTTGAGTTTGAGTATGCTTCACGGTGGAAGGCTCTTGATGAGATGGAAAAACAGCAGCGTGAGCAGGTTGACAGGAACATTAGAGAAGCCAAAGAGAAACTTGAGGCAGAAATGGAAGCAGCTAGACATGAGCATCAGCTAATGCTGATGAGGCAAGGTAAAACCAGATAATCTACTAGTATTAAATTTGTTTTGTCACAGATTTTTTTTTTTCGTATAGCATATTGAGCTGTATTCTTGGACATTTTGCTGGTCACCATTAATTAAATGCATTTAACTGAGAAAAAGGAAGGAATACTTCTCTTGCACGTGCTCCTTGATGATTTGCAGAAATGAATTAAGAATCTGATAAAGAGGTGATTGTTTAAGTCTGTTTTCTTAACTTCCTACATTTAACTTTAGGAAAAAGTTTACTTAGCCTGTTTTTCCTGAATAGGCACATGTGCTCCCAGTGTGGATCCGTGCTGTTTTTATAAGGTCTTGCACAGAGCATAAGGTCTTATGCAGAGCATAACATAAAAACATAACTGTTTAATAACATAAAAAGCATAAGGTCCTTTACAGTGTAATACCATAGAAAACTATTTTGAAATGCTAGGTAGTTACTGCAGCACCTGAAATGACTGACAACTGTTTCTAGGTTTATTTTCCAAAGAAAAATGTTGAAGCTTTAAGTTTCCTGGTAGGCACAGGGGTGTGTTAGAGGTGAGGAATGTGCATGTTAATACGATCCAGGAGTGCTGCTGACAATACACAGAACAGCCCTCCCTTGGCAGGTAGACACACATTGTAATTTTGCATGTATGCCTGACTGAGAGTTGTAAAGATGGTTCAGTGCTTAAGATACAGGTTGGATAAATCTGCTGTTTATCTAATTGTTAATATTTAACAGTGCTAATAATCTAGTTCCAGAACTCATGCTCTTTAATTTTCCTTGAATTTATTCACCTGTTGCCTATACTTGAGGGCAAGATTGGCAATTACTTTGTCTTAAATTCATGTCTTAATTACATGTTAAACTGAGACAAGATTACAGTGGCCTCTTCATTAATTTAGAAAAGCACTTGATGGTAAAACACGGGAAAAAATTGATGTGTTTTTGGATATTAGGGTTTCTTTTAAGGACAACATAAAAGGAAAAGATACTCTGCTTTTTGAATATTTGTTAAATGCTAGTTTTATGTGAAAAAAGAGAGAATTATTCCTTCCATTAAAATTCATATAAAACATGAATTCATTATTCCAGTGACAAAATATGGGGGTTTTTTAGTGGAGGAGAGGGCTTTTCCCCCTCACAGTTTTGCTAGCAGAGTACCTCTTTGGTACCAGATAACTTAGAATTTTGTGCAGATAGTAAGGTTTCTTCTAAGTTACCTGCCAACATTTTCAGAGCTCTAGGGATTAGTAAGTATTCCTTCTGTTTTAATACTCTCAATTCTTTGGCTTCAGTATGCATGGAAATAAGGTGGTTTTTTCACTTGTATTTATTTTCAAAGATTACCTTTCTCTCGTTGCTCTAAACAGCGTTGGTCTAAGTTCATGCCATGACAAGCATGTTGATTATATTAATGAGATTGCATCACAGGATTCCGCAGAAAGATGCAATGAAGTTTCTGAGGCACCAGAACCTAGAATTAATCCTGGTGTATCCCTGGTGCACAAAGTCAAATTTTAAGATGTATTGAAGCATTCATTATGAAATAAAATATATAATGTCATGTTTTAGTTGTGTGGGAGTTAAAAAGAATGCAGGAAGGATGAGTTTACTGGTTCATGTACTCTAGCAGGTGAGGGCTGTGTTGAAACTGCTCCCCAAGAGCCAGTAGGACTGGAACTGCAGAGCATGTTGGTTTGAGTACTCAGGTTTTTGTGCTGTGGTATTAATTCTGAAGGTAGATTTAATTCTTATGATACGTGTAATTTTTCACTTTTAAGTGTCATATTTTGACAGAGTGAGTCAGAAGTAATTTGTAAAGCAGAATATGTGTTTCCATGTGTAAGTAAATTGCATGGTATTTCTGATCTATGTACTGGTGGTATGCATCAAACATTTGTAAATATTCTCGCATAACTGTGGTTAAATAGGTTATGAAAATACTGGAAAGCGTGACTGCGTTTAACCAGGAACTAATTTTTTATCAATTATATGGAAACTTGGCATCTATTTTCCATCTTTAGAACCTGAAAAATCAGCAGCTAAAACTACTTAAAAGTCTTTGTGGAGCTGATATTCCAGCTTGTAGGATTAATTTCTGAGGTGAGAGAGCAGCTTCTCCTTCTGCTTTCTGCTGTGTTGAAGGTAAAATGAAGACCTTGCCCATTTAAAAGCACAAGAAAGTGCAGAGGCTAATAATAATGCTCTGGGGTTTTTTTCTACCATAGCTTCTTGAGTGCAGATTTTTTCTGTTCAGAGAAAGGACCTGTCAGTCAAGAATTACCATCATTACAGGTCTTTTAATATGAATGGCTCTTGTGCCGAGTTTGAACCTCTGTATCTGTGTTTTCACCTGGCCTAGTAAGGCTTTCTGCCAAGATTTGGCAGTTGTCAAATGGTGCTGGATCATAATTTGCTGTGTTGAACTTTTAACGTAGTACCAATTTCAGGAAAGGCATTAAACTATGCTGTGGAGAAAAATTAGGAGAACACTGAAGGAAGTAGAGTGCTACACTGTTGTTGTAGGACACCAAAAATGATGAGACTCCAGATATTTTAGAAGGTAAAGAGCATTGAGAAGGCTTTATTGTCTTAATTCTTAGTACCTTTTTATAAGGTGTTCCGATACAGACTTAACATGATTGGTGAATAGGAACAACACCTCTCTAATCCCAGTGGTTAAGCTAGAGAAACAGAACTAGAGAGGCAAAACACCACCTGGAGATAATGGTTTTGAGAAGGGACAGTTGTTTGCCAAGATTGTTTTGAGAAGGAGCTTTCTTGAGATATTTTTCCCTTGGGAAAAGTTAGCAGCTGCTAGCAGGCTAAAATCTCTCAGACTCAGAAATATCAGGGCCACACTACACCTTAAGAACAAAGGACAATAAATGATAGTGGTGGAGAGAAAGTGGGAAATCCTGTGCCTGTGTGCACAAGAAATAGGGGATGCTGTATAAATTTGAAAGAACAGAGAACTGAGAAGGAAACATCTTTTCCCACAGTGGACAATGTTGTGTACAGAATGGGTTAGTTTTTGATCTCAGTAATACTGTGAAGCAAGCTAAAGGTTCTTTATAAAAGAAAACTACATTTGTACTCTGAAGTAACCTGAAGTTTATTGAAAAGCAAAAACAGTGGCTTGTGGCACTGCCCAACTATCAGGATACCAGTGGCCAGGCCTTCTATGGCAAGCATATTTGGAAAGAAGCAGGCCTCAGACTTCATGATTTGAGTGAATCTTCAGTGTAGTCCTATTCTATTTAAGTGTGAAATGTGTTAATTTTGCAGAAGAGAATGGAAAATAAATCCTGTAAAATGTGCTTGAAAAAGGACTTCCAATGTCAACAGAGGTGTCATGAGAATAAATATCTGATAATCATCTCTGTTCAAAAAGAAAGCAAATACATTATATTTTGGCAGAATGTACGGGCTCTTGTAGTTTTTGGATATTAAAGTAAAATTTGAAGTTGTAATAATTTACGGAAACTGATTCGCATAACCAAAAAGGTATTTTAATTAGTATAATGAAGAAATGCATAGAGAAAGTGTGCAGAACTAAGCAGAAATCAATAATGTGACTGGTCAGCAAAAGTAATTACTGTGAGATATGCCCTGCTTTTAAAGGGCATTTTAAATGCTTCTTAGGAGGCTCTGGCTGTGCCTTTTCTGTGGGGTTAAAAGACCAGTCATTTGTAAGGTGCAGTAAGCAGAGTCACGGTAGTTCTTCGTGGAGGTTCAGACTTCATGCACCTGAAGTTCATACGATTGGTCTTTTTCTGATATGTGCCATGTAGGGGCCTGCAGTAGGTAGTAAAGAGCATAAAAGTCCGTAAATACTGTTGTGATTTTAGTAGTGTGACTAGAGCAGTATACAGCGTTGTGAGAAAATTGAGGGCCTGTCCTAGATATAAAACTGTGATTTAAGGGATTGAGAGCGCTTTTTTTTTCTTTCCTTTGAGAACTTAAAATTTCAGTTTCAGTAACCTGCTTGGGGGGCTTTGCCCATTTTTGTACCTTTCTATGTTTGTAAGCCACGAATCCAGTGTTTTTTCAAATACTAGACCTAGCTTTATGGAAAGAGATGAGTTAAATGCATTGAAAATTTTGTTTAAAAAATTGAATGTTAGAACTGTAATTTGACAGTAATAACAGTTTTTGTGTTGCCACATTATTGGTTGACAGCTTTTATATTTAAATACCCTTTTGATCCTGTTAGATCTCATGCGTCGTCAAGAAGAATTGAGGCGCTTGGAAGAACTTCGAAACCAAGAGCTTCAAAAACGCAAGCAGATACAACTGAGGTAATTCTGTCTTCTACTCTGCAGAGGAGTGGCATGCAGCCACTGTAGGCCTGCGTGAGTTTAGATATGTTAGCTAAACTTGCTTCTCAAAAGCATAATTTGTGATGCTTCTGAGAATATAATACTAATATAAAAGATTGGTTTCAAATGTTGCTTGATTTTTTTGATTTATTTCGGCTCCGCTAGTTTTGTTGTACATTTCTGAGATTTCTAAATAGCGTAGAAATGTCTTAGCCTATTTTTTTGTTTCTTTTTTTTTTTGATGCAACCAATGCATTGCGGTAATAGATAGGAACATGCTTCTAAATTTTATGGGCAGGTGATCTGCATATAGAAATCCTAGCATTGCAATCTTATAGTCTGACATGGGATTTTTGAAGTTATTTTCACTTGATGTTCTAGTATGTTGAAAACAATTCTTCTTTTAGGATTTGATTCATGCAAATAATTGTTATAATGCCTCTTCTAAAGTTTAAGAAAATAGGCATAGTCTCATCATTGATTGATACTTTTTGTGTCAATTATCACAGTAAACAGCAATAAGATAAAAAGAACAGCGCAAACACATCTCAGAACTAAAAATGTTTTTTGGCACTGTTGAAATGTTTTAATCCATAGTGGCTTCTTAAAAATGGCAATATTTTAATCTGTTTATTGATATATACCTGGAAGAGTAGGTATAGAATGTATTGGTATTGAAATTACTTGTATTCCACTAAAAAAAACCAAACCAAAGCTTCCAAAGTACTCAAACCCATCATGTTGAGTAGATTAGTGCCTTACATTATGTAAAAAATAATTAATGACCAGTTTTCTTCATAAGTTTGCTCTTACCTCTTGAGACTGAGTGCAAGCCTGAACAGGCCCAGAGACTAAGCTAACATAATTTTGAAAAATATCCTAGACATGAAGAAGAACACAGACGTCGTGAAGAAGAGATGCTACGCCAGAGGGAACAGGAGGAGTTACGACGACAGCAGGAGGGAGGATTTAAGCCAAATTTCATGGACAATGTAAGTACAATTCTGTGGTGAAAGTCCAACTTGCAAAAGAGCTCTTTCCTTATACTATTTTTGCAGTAGTTACTGAACTTCCATCTTCTTGTTGGCTGTTTTCACTTCAGTGTTTCCTTGTTCTCCTGAGTGAATTGCTACATGTTCAGTAGTGTAGTAACTCTTTTGTATGATGACATCACTGCTGTTTTTCCTACAAGCTGATGATGTAATGCTTCCCTTAAGTGAAGGCGTTCAAATACTAATTTTTTTTTACTTGGTAATTAAAGTGTTTCAGTAAAATAACTTTGCTAAGAGGGAGGTGAAAGGAACCACCTATCCTGGTGTACCCTACTCTGCCTGAAGGTTTAAATTTTAAACCAGTTCATGTTTCTAAGCTTGTTTGAATTACTGGTTTTGGTTTATGCTTAACTTACAGTTTCCAGAAACAAAAAGGGCGATGTTAATTTCATATGGAGCCTAAAATCACTCTCCCTTTTGACCCTGTATAAAACTAGATGAGGAGAACATCCAAATCATTACTAAAGGAGACTGAAAGAGTATAAAAGTGAGGGAAAACTTGTCCTCTGCTGTAATATGTACATTATTTATATTAGTAATTTAGGTAAGCTCTGCCTCTGAAGACTCGTCCTTGCAGGACTAACAAAATGGTGCTATCAGAGGAGTCAGCTTCTAAATTTTCTTGGCCAAAGGGTATGATTTTTTTTCTACTGACCCGATCAGTTCAGTGAATGAAAACTGTGGTGCAAATGCTTTAGTTTCTCTTGAGTAGGGTGCCTTTTACTATTACAGCTATCCCTAGTGAGGAAATAATGAGCAAGCAATCCACACAATACTCTTTTACATTACTAAAACAACTGTAGTCTGCAGGAGGGGATTTTGCTCCCCTTCACAGGTGTGACCCTATACATCAATCAGAAATGAACTGCTGGTTTCTCAGCTACTTCCTGTGAAAGAAAAACCTGGTTTACCTTCTATGCCATGAAATTTTCTGTAGGGTTGCAAAGAATTTATTATGTATGTTCTGAGATGTCCTGAGAGATGTTAGAAAATAAATGATTTCCTATTCTCAGCAGGACATTTTTCCCCTCATCTGCCCCTTAGTGTTTTTAGTAAAGATGGGGGGAAAGCAAAATAGTTGCTTTGATTTTACTAACAGGTATAATTTTTTTTATTCACTGTGTTTTGAGGGACTCGCATCCTAAAGCAGATGGTAATTAATTTCCATATATTCTCACTCTTAAAAGAAAACTCCTTTCAGCACATCTGTTCTTCAGGGTAATGAAGACCAAGAATTCAGAACTCATACTATCCTTTAGTGTATTCCAAATATTATTAAACATAATTGGGGAAACAGCATGTAACAGTCGTCTGATGCAATTTAGAAGTAGTACTTACTGATGACTTCTGTAGTGCCAAATGTAAAATTTCACATCACTGTAATATCTCAGTGTAGCGTCTTTTTGGGTTGCCTGACTTTCTGACCCTGTAAGCTACTTGTCAGAACCTCCTGGCTTCTCCGGAAGAGCCGTGCTTCTTGCTGCAGAGAGCTGCAGTAATAGGAAGCTGGGGAGCCACAGCCCTGGGATGGCAGTAGCTCCCTCAGATTCCATTGCTGTTAGGAGGTTGTGACCTGTAATCTGCAGCTTGGAGTGGGGAAAACCAGATAATGTTGGCCATCACAGCCTTTACTGGTTTATTCTTATATCTGTCTTGAGATAATAGCGTTTAGTCTCTATGCTTAAATTGCTTACCACAGTTTGTCCATCATTCTTGTTGCTTATCTACATTTTTAAATTCCAAACTCTATATGAATAGAAACTGTTAAAGTTGGTGTGCTGGACTTGGCAAAAATGTAGGATAAGAAGGGGAGTAGTTCAAATGGAAAGCACTTCAATCACTGTGCATAGTTTTTATGACTTTTATACATCACATTTTTTGGAGGGGAAAGGTAAAAGGTGGAAGACTGCTTTGGAAGAGTGTAGCCTTCCCACTCATGCATTACTGAAATTGTGTGTTCATCTGGACCTAGCTAATACACTGCAAAAATGTATAGATGCAGTTTTGCAGTAACAGCCCTACCAAAAGTGTTTTAACTTATATATAAGGACTGTCGAGTACCGATGTTGTTTTTTAAACATCATTTGAGATTGAAGTGGCATATACAACAATACAAGACAAAAATGTATTCTCTCGACTAGTCTTTAGTATTCTGGTTATGTCTGGACTTAGGTTTTACTTCTAATGCTCTTTAAAAGAGGAAGATTTGAAGCAAAATGGCAAGTGATACGTTTCTTTAGCAACAGTTTCTAATCCGGGCAGCCATGTGACTAAGCATGCCTATCATTTTATACATCCTTGTTATAAAATTGTTTTTAGATAACTGTAGTTATGTAGTGTGAATGGGAATTGAAAAAGCCTTTGCATTTTGCAGCAGAGAAAAACGGTAAACCTTGTCTGGAGATAGCAAAATGACACCTGAAATCTGATTTCAACTTAGAATTTCTTATACAACTCATTTGTTTTTATTTGTTCTTACTAATACTTATTTACTGTGAACAGATTCCATCTTACACTTACTTCTACTCTCATATTACCACCGTACATGTACTGAGAAAGTTACTTTCTATTTTCAGAGAAAATTTTACTCTTGGTGAGAATTGCATTTTTTGATACTGTTGGATAGTTTTTTACCATATCAAGTCTTGATAAACTCTTCTGTTTATACTTATGACATATTGAAGTCTTCTGCCAACAATGTATTTAGTAGGACAATAATAATTGTTTCTAATCCTTGTTTTTGTTTTTTAAAAGCTTCGAAAAGTAAGCTTCCTTCACTTATATCCTATCACTTTTTACTACTCAGTCTAAAACAGGACGATAAATGGTAAGTGCAATGGCAACCAGAATTGGACCCTCACATGTAAAGCTGCAGTATTAGGCTTTCCCATTGGAAGTTTCTATCTGTGTCTTTTCCCTAACTCATTAAGCTTGCATCTTTTAAAAATACAACTACTTTTGAAAAACATCTTGTAATCAAGTTTAGTGCAGGTGGCAGTTACTTGATTTTGTTACAGACAATAAAAATATTTACTGTGAGAGGATTTCTTTTCCTGAAGCATTCTTGTTGCTCGTGATGATGAACATTAGAGATTTGATTGCATTGATTGTTAATCTAATGGGCAGCCTGATGATGCCTAAACAATTCATTAATCTAGTTGTGTGATTTCTACTAGATAAATTATTAATAAACACTTTTATATTGGTTAGGGTTTTTTCCTTCCTTTCTAAAAGTCAGTTGAAATGTATTATTATAGCTCAATAATTTATATGCATTCTGATTTCACAGTAGCTTAATTGGGAAAGTAGTTTTCCAGTAGTATTTTGCTAATTTTTATTTTGCATACGTTCTTCCGGCTGAAAGAGGAACTTGCTGATGGTGGTTTATTTTGCAACAGCACAGATATTTTTTTAAAAAGAAAATACTTCCAAGTGCCAGTAATACATTAATTACTCAAACATGCAATGGTTATTATCCAGTAATGGATGGCTTTCTTGGATTTACATTGTTGAACTCAATCAGAGCCATTTTACAAAATAGCTCCAGTTCCGAGACCTGCTTTTATTCGTGTCACCAACTTAGCAGTTTGGATTTAGCATATTGAAATAGTTTTTATGTGTCTAAAAACAGAGACCGAAGTATGTAGGAGTTGTCCTAGTTTTGTGTGCACGGATTTACTTCTATAGTAATGCTGTGGAATAGTGTCAGGTGGATATTGTACTTGGTGAAACAATAGCTGCAACACCAGCCTAAAACTTACAGCTCTTCTTACTTATAAAGAGGGAATTGAGGTTTTTGGATGTCCTTGCCCACTTCCCTCCAAGGAAAACCCCTTTTTGAATGTGTAAGGGACTGTTTCTTGAGAATTCATCAGTTTGAATTTCTGAATGCTTGCTGTTTTTTCCCGCAGGACTTCGTATATTAAATACTTTTCTTTTTAATCTCATAGCCTTTTCAGGAATTATTTGTAGATACTGTTTTGCTTTCCTTTAGTTTTTCTTGCAGAAGCACTGCTCTCAAGAATGTTGAGTAATTATCCGCATTAAGTGTCAGCTGCTAAGGCAGTGGAGATGCTTCAACAGCAGGGACTGTAGTGGACTTGGATCAAAAGCCGTAAGACAGATGAGAGCAAGGAAGTAAAAAAAAGCACACTGCAAAACAGCAGTGAAGTCTACAGCTTCAGGAATGCCATTGCAACATAGTTTTTGCTCTAAGAGTTTGGTCATTTGGAGCAGTTTATAAATGTAGTTTTCCACTTCATACTGTTTGGAGCCCTATTGAAGCTTTCTTATCCCTCACTTCTATGTTCACTTGCAAGTTAAGCATTAGACATGTTTGAAACAGGAGTATCAGTTAGATTGCCTTAAACTTCAGGACTGGAGTTTTACACTTTTTGCCTTTTTAACTGAATAGAGCTTTATTTTGATGCCATCTTCTCATAGCATTGTGCTCAAAAGTTCCGGTAATGTAAGCAGTTGGAATTTTCCCTGAATAGTGAATAGTTTCCTACCTAACTCAAAACTAAAATAAGGATGCCTCAAAATAAATCAGTGAAACATTTCTAAGAATATTTTCAAATATGATAAGGTTTCTAACAATAAATGTTGGTTATTTTATCCTGACAGCCTTGTATACCCAATGAAGCTGATGGTGGTGAAGTTTTGTGAGGTTGTATGAATAAAATCTCAATTTCTTGCTGCTTTATAAAAGCTCTTTTGTAGAGTGTGATTGGGCGAGGTGAATTGCATCCTTACCTGCAGTCCAGCATACATAGTTCATGTGTGACACCTTAAAAGCTTTTTAAGGTAAAACTAGCTTGGAAAAAGACAAAACATTAAATGTAGAACTAAAAAACACGAGCATGATAGAATACTCCTGTTTTCTCGGCAGTGGTTTTACTTCAGTGATAAATTTCTTCCCATGCATAAATCAACATTGGGTAGGCCTTCAAGCAAGCATTCTATAAATACGCAGTTTGTGTTTTTGTGGGCAGTCCTAGTTTTGGCAGTAGCACAAAATTATTTTTATTTTTTCACAAGTGATATACATCAGTGGACAGATTCTTAAATCATTTATTTCTTCTGTTCCGTGGTGTTTCAGCTACTAAATTTGTTGCTTTGGGCAAGAATAATACTCCCTTATCAAGCCTTAAAATACTCAATTTATATTATTTTCAGCAACTAAATAAATTTTTTCAGCCTTTAATTACATTATCAGGTAGAAAGAACTATTTAACTGTCATATTTGCTTTTAGTATGAAAAGACATTGCACAAAAATCAATGCAGAACTTCAGGTCTTTTTGTAACATTTTATGTGCTTATATACATTAAATGAAGGTGTTTTTGGAATAAGATTTTTTGGTTATAAATATTTCATGACCAATTTTAGGATGGTGATTTTCTAGGTCACGTTTTTATATATGTCAAGGATGCTACTTAAAGTAATTTTTCAGTAACAGAGCAAATAAATTGTTACAATATTATATTTCATGTATAACTATATTTCTCTATGTGTGAACTGAGTATTTAGGCAATGTGATATTTTGGTGTTCTATTTAGGAGATTAATCTTTTGCTCTGTTGCTGTCATCTTAAAATGTTTGCACAAAGTGCTTTGGAAAATACTAACGTGTACTTCATGTGAACTTGCAAATAGAACACGTGACTATTCACAAGTAATATACTTCAATGTGCTGTCAAATGTGCATATGTCTCCAGTATCAATTTAGGTGTTGTGGTACTGCTTTTAAGCTTTCCCAAATTTGTTTTTTTCTGCAGTAATTGATACAGAATTTTCTGTCCATATTCTTTAGATTATCTGGTTTTGTTCATAACCTTACTTTCTCTCAGTAAGACTGATGATCAAGAAACTAAAATAACATTTTTCAGATGCTGCTTATGTAATGGCAAATTGGCATAAATCTCTGTCAGTCTCTGTGTTTCATGAGGCCTCAGCTGTAGCAAGTGCCATTTTTTTTCAATTATTAATGAAAAACCTCAAATGCATCTGTGCTTGTTTATAGAATACTCCATTTGCATACTTAACTTTTGCTGTTTCATGGGTTTTACATAAAAACAGAAAAATCTAATCAAGAGTGGATGTAATAAGTCTATATTCTATATTTTACTCTTATTTCTGAAAATTGTTGCTGCTCACAATTTAAATAAAATTTAGTTATTTGACTTAAGCTACAAATAGAGTTCTTCAGTTTTTCATATTGTGACAAGTAAGAGTACTTAAAATTATATATATAACTTAAAAAACTTCCTTGTTGATGTGTTTGATAAATGCCTTATATATTTGAAGAAGCTAAAATTAATGTTTGCCTTAATAATTTTCATTTTTTCTTCCTCAGCTACTGGAGTTAAGTTTGACTTGGAGTTTGTACACGTATTTACCCAGGCTAAGAAGAAACTAATTTTCAGTTTCAGTTGTCCGCTTGGTACCTATTTCGGACTCATCCACTTCTCTAAATCCTGAGATCTTGCTTGGTGGCACTGAGACTTTGAACCAAAATAAGTTCCTATGCTTAGAAATGTTTGTCTTTGCTCGAGGGATCTGTGTTTAAAGAAAAACTAAAGCACCCAAGAGTCAATAAGTGAGATTTCTGTAGAAATAATTTTTTTGGATCTGAGGAAACCTGTTAATGGGTCTGTTGCATCGTGTGAGTGAAGTCTGTTTAGTAACCTGGTTTCTCTCTCTCAAGCCAGTGCCTTCCAAGTAGTTTTTTTTAATTAATGTGACCTTTTGCTTAGCCTCTAGTGTTTTGCTTCAGTAACTCTCACAGAGCAGAAAATTTTAATAGTGATGATGCAGTAAACTGATAGAAATAGAAAAAAACAGAAATTAACTTAGTGCTGTTGCCTGTCTATTGATACCAGGCTAACTTATTTTTTAAATGAAAATAGTCATAATTTTTTTCCTGAATATTTCATGAGCCTTCTTGTCAAAGTAGTTTTTTTCTTATTACTGGAGGTAGTGCTTGTTTTGGGTTATTAAATCTTCCATGAGGAAAATGGAGTTTAAATCTGATACTTTTGTCTTCCATCAAGTACACTTTAATTGTGCAGAGATTGGGTATTGCTTTTCAATTAATTAGAACTTCTGATAAATAGTGGGTTTTAGTAAGAACATGAGTGTCAGTAGAACTATTCTGTAACTGTTCAGATGGGGAGTTCAACAGAAACTAAAGCTTAAAGAGTCAATAGGTATCTCTAAGGTTTGCTATCCAAAGATGTTTCTGCCTGAACACAATCTTAAAATCATAGCGCGGTTTGGTTTGGAAGGGGCCATTAAAAGCCATCTAGTCCATTGCTTCCGGCAATGAGCAGGGGCATCTTAAGCTGCTTTAGGTTGCTCAGAGCCCCATCCAGTCCTTAATGTTTCTGGGGGTAGGGCATCCACAACCTGTCGGGGCAACTTGTTCCAGTATTTCATTGCCCTCATCGTAAAAAATTTCTTCCTTTCCCCTAGTTGGAGTTTGCCCCCTATTAGATGAAAACTATCACCCCTTGTCCTGTCACAGGATGCCCTACTAAAACATTTGTCACCGTTACGATTTCTTACAGTGGCTAATGACTCATTAGTTCAGGCTTAGAATTGTGTAGGATGAAAAAGTGTGTCTATTAGTTTTGCACTGTACATAACATGAAGCTCTTCCTATAGGTCCCAAACGCAGTTTGGGTGATCTGCTTGTGACAGGATAGCTGGTAGTTGTCTGTTCTAAGAAAATGCAATATGATGTTGAAATTAGGTTCTTCAGGCTTTTTTTTATCTTCCTACATGCTTCTGGTTTTTATAATACTTTTAAAATGTTACTTATTTATGGAGTCTTCCTGTTTGTTTCCCCCACCATTTCTGAATTATTAAACATTTCTTTTAACTATAGGGGAACTTCTGAGTTTAGGTAAGAACCAGCTGTTCATGTTTGTCCCTATTGATTGGGTGGTCCTCATGGAGTCCCTAACAGAATTCTGACCTTTGGGTCTATTTTACATAAATAAAATAGTAGTTTTTGTTGGATATTTTTGATGAAACCAGACACTGTAACTTAAGAGTGTGTGGACTTGGGTTAGGGTATTTAGGTAGAAAGCAATGTTTCTCAATCTGTTTGGATTTATTGAGATGACCAGTTTCTTAAACTTCTGATGGAAATACTAGAATTGCCTGGTAGAATATATTATTTAATCAGTCAGAACTTCGTTCAAATGACAAGCATCTGCCTCACATTGCTCCAGTTTTACAGGAAATGGACTACAAGTTCTGCAAAATAACTCTGGCTTCCAGCAGAAAGTTTCACTGAATGCTTCTCTGTTTATATTTTTTTATGTTTTAGTGTGCTATATGTGTGGACAGGCCATAAGTTAATTGGAGAAATCTTAAACATTGAACTAGTCTGGTTGTAAGCAACATCTCTAACATCTATTAGAAACACTTTATGGGTGCTAGAAGTTTCTCCTACAGGACCTCTTTGTAGCATTGAAGGATTTCGACTTTCAGCTTCCTTTTGACGAATACTTGCATTTTTACTTGGTAACTTTAATTGTGGGGTAGCAACTACAATTGGACTTGTTTTTATGTTGCGGTTTGTTTATTTGGCATATATAATATCTACTTGGTGAGGAAAAATTGTTAATACGGAAGTCTGACAGAGTCATTTAGTGCACTGTGGCTATAACTAGTGGTGCTTTTAAGTTGCTTTTGTAGTCTTATGGTTGACACTTCAATTAAGAAGTAGATTTTCATATAAACACTCCATGATAGAGGCTATTCTTGGCTGATTAATTTCTAAGTAAACATTGATGACCTTCACTACATCTTATCCTTGAATCTTGCATTTGGGGAAAACTTTTTTTGACTCCATCGAGTGTTCACTCTTTTAAATATTTGTACAGATTTGTGGTTTGTGCAAGGAAAACAACAATTTGGTGAATCTAAAATGCAGTACTGTTCTATAACACCTGATTTTCAGTTTAGTGTTTTAGTGCATTTCCGCATGAGGGTACAGCTAGCCCAGTCTTTGCTACCAGTTAAGCAGCCCTTCAGGTCCACCCCCACCATGGTAAATAGTGGGGTGCATGGTAAATCATTTGCAGCCTGCCAGGTTGTCTGTTTGATACTTATCCACTCTTCTGACATTTCTTCAAAAATAAAACCAGAATAATTCTAGGACGCTGCATGAAATTCTCTAATGCGCCTCTGAAGGTGTGTATATATTGTGAATGTATTGTAATTGTTACATGTCTCAGTCGTGAACTTGGTGAAATACTATATGTTTCTTCTAGGAAGTACTTTTGTGGGTAAGTAAAGAGTAAAATTCCTTTGAAAAAAGTACTTGTATTATGTTCAGCTGTTGATCTGCATTTGATCTATATTTTTAATTTTTTTTACTGTTACTGAACAAAAGAAGCTAACAGAAATGGGAGAAATGTTTTTTATATTTTGCTTCCATGAGTCTAAGGTGGCTCCTAACTTCAGCAGAACCATATTAATTGGCAGAATTGAGAAAGTTACTATTTAAAGGAATTTATACAATGGGATCTGATTTTTCAAAGGATTTCCAAATCTGTTGAAGGTGGTTGCCTTCTCTAAGCACCTTTGTCTTGTGAAAAATTATTTCTGAATTTCAGCTTAAAATATTTGAGAAGCAGATTTTTTACCTGTCTTGTGTGTTTTAGTTGTTAAAGCAATGGGAAAAATTGCGAGAATACCTCTGTCCTTGATGTCTCTCAAATCATCAACAGCAAAGGCATTTGGAAAAAGCATCCTTCTTTGCAGTTACATCCTCAGAGAGTGCTTCATACACAGTGCAGGGATATGGTAGGATTTTTATTTACCTGAAGAGATGATGTAATGATGATTGGAGTCACAGAATTAAAATATTTTGATTTTGTTCCTAGCTACTGTATATGTATGCAGTTTGTTTAGGGCCTGATTTTGGCTTCTGTGTACATTATTTTTCTAGGATGACAAATAACTTTTACCTTAGGTTATGAGAAAATAAAATACATTTTTGTCAGTTTTATAGATACTGCGTATACAATGTTGTACTGTATTTTAACAAATGGAATTGAGAGAGGTGGGAGAAAAACTCCCTAATTTTACTAATGCAGTGGCCTAAATGCAATATTAAAATTCAGTGAAGGAGCAAGTAACTACAAGAGAAAATAATAAAGCAGAAAATACATAAGTACAATATGGAACCAAGTTCTATAATCAACAGAATAGGTTCCATGGTATATCTTGGCTTCTTTTAGACTATTTTCTGTTTTGTTAACAAGTTAGACTGTAATTTGAATTTTGATCTTTAATGCATTTTGAAAATATGAGTTCTTGTGTAAAACAAAGCTGTTACTTTGGTGTGTATTAAATGGTATTGTCTTTAACCTTTAGGATTAACCTTTCCTTTAATCTTTAGGATAATCAAATGTTGCTGGTTAGTGATGTATCCTGTAAAGGTCTTTGTATTGAGAGTCATATTAGTGCAATTAAGCAGTTTTCTTTTCCAAAACTGTCGGTTTAGACCTTACTTAAACATCATGTGAGGATTGATGTATTGGAAGGAAGCTAACTTTAGTTCAGATTGGGTTTTGCATACAGCTGTAAGAGAGTGACAAAACCAAAACATTTTGAGAGGTTCACAGCTGTTTAACAATTACTGTAAAAAGCATTTCTAAAGAATAACTTCAATTTACAATAGTATATACTTTCGAGTAGTTTTAGTTGCATTTGTTCAATTGGGTGTTTTTTCCTTGTGGGCTTTAGCTGCCAAGGACTATCCTTAGTGACTGATGCAGAAGGAAAATGAGACCCCACAGAAGTAGAAGACTTTCTGTTCTCAGAACTAAAAGAAGAGAACAAAGACGTAATGCATAGAGGTTTTTCACAAACACATCCCTATACTTTTGCTGTTAGTTTTAAAAGAAATTCCCCTTTTCAAATATAACTGATACTTGCTTGGCAATCTTACTGAAATGACAGGAATACTTAAGAAATATGCTGGACTACTAATAAATTTATTTTTCTGTAATTGTAGTTTTTACTGCCATTCGGAGTGTTTTTCCAATTTGTAGCATCTACTGGAATGTGTGTTTCTGATTGTACTTCATGCAGTGTGTATTCCTGATTTTACCAATGTGATGCTTTTTTAATGTTCAGGGTTTTTTAGTGTTGGAACTTAATGAGTCACCTCCATCAGCTTTATTCATGAGTCGAGTCAGAAAGCAGTAGATTGCCTTCATCTCCTCTAGCCTTCTTAGTATGTTTTTTTCAAAGATTGAGTCCTGGTGACAGCTATTATAAGCTAATGAAAATTCTTTTCATTAGAATTTCTGTTTAAAACCAGGATCTATGCATGCTGTATGTTTTATAGCTACATTTACTTTAGTTGTTATCTAATTTACTGTATTTGTGTAGGTTTGTGTGAAGTTAGAGAGTTTATATTTTTCTAGACTCTTGGGTGAGTGCTACTGCTCAGTTCATAGAGTTTTGAACAGTTTAGGTTGGAAAACATTTCTGAAATCATCTAGTATGATGCCCAGCCCAGAGTGGGGATCAGCTCTGAATTTAGACTTCAGTGTTTAGGAGCACATACAAATGCTGGATTTTGAAGGATCAATATTTTTCATTTAAAATTACTTTCTGTTATTCCATATGAACTATGTGGGGATTTTGTAACTTTTGGATCTTACATAGAGATCTTAATTGAGTATCAAGCTGAAGAGAGAAGGGTGACAAGAAGGGGTGGATGGAAGAGAAGCCTTTTATTACTTTACCTTCTTACTGCCAGTTAACTTCCAGTGCACTTGTCACTGGAGTGAAATAGTGGAACGTTCCGTGGAAAACATAAATAACACAATCAAAAGTATCCCCCAAATTCTAGTTTTGATTGCTAACTAGCAGCTTTAATAACTTGGATGATTTATGCCATTAAAACATAGGTATCTTTCAGTAAGTTATGGTTTATGTAAGGTTTAAGAGCCTTATGCACCCTTAAGAGGTCTTTGGAAATAATTATTTTTCTAGAAGGAACTTAATGAAATAAACCACACTAGAAGGGAGCAATGGATTCTAGTAAGAGGTACAGAAATGTCATTCCTCTTTTGACATACACATAGTCTGTTAGAGAATAAAATTCAGTTTTCATGTTAATGAAAACAAGTGTGAATCAACAGCGCTGTTAATTACATTTTGTTCTACACACACAACCTAGATAAAGTGCTGATTAAACTTTTTATTTTCAAGTTTATGTGGAAAATGTTCTTTTCTTGCTAAGGCATTTTTGGATACCTCGTCTTAGCATTATAGTGGTTACCATACTATGAAAGGTGAATAAATAGTCTCATGTTTTTCTGACCACAAACCATTGAAAACTGTATGGTCTGTCATCATAATATTTCTGAGATATCTTGCTTTTTTGCTGTTCTAAAATTTTCCATGCTGTATTTTGTTCATACCATAATTTTTGACGGCTTTGTTACCATGAATATTGCATCACTTGGAGACAAGATAAATTTTTGCTGGGCTGCTGCAATTGCAAGGCCTATTTTTAAGGAAAAAAAGTAGCACTGGTTTGTCAGTTAAAGTCGGGTTTATGACTATTTGTATTTTTATTTTCAGTGTGACCTGTATCAATTCATAGGTGTTTTTCAAAACATCTAGTTTCATGGTTTTGTAGAACAAATTCTAAAATAGCGTAATATATTTAACAAACTCAGAAGAATCATCTTGGTTGTTCTTTGTATATTTAGATTGCTCTATCAGTGGTGACAAGAGGTGTAAGAACATAGCACATGTTGCTCCTCAAGTACTTTTGAAAATTGGTTTCAAGTACTTGGTAAAAAGGGGAGAATCCATACTATATTAAATGTAAACTACATATTTTGAAAAGAGCGTATTCAATATTTTGGTGTAGATCTACTTTTTACATTTGACATTAAAATTAGTTGGAATTGTGAGGAATATAATTTTAATGCTTCTGTCTAAAGTAATTAGTAAGTATAAACCTTTGGTTGCCATCATAGTAGTTTTTCTAAAAGACTACTCAGATGAATTGGACCTTTTTTAAAGGCTGTCTGCATTAGTGAGTTCTGAAGTATTTTACAAGAATCCTGGCAACAAATCATTTGGAAAGGTTTGAGTTATGGAAACAGTGCTTTTACAAGAGGACATTTTTTGTTGGCTGATTTTGTCTTTCTGATAATGTTTTTTTCTGATCTTCACAAAGTTTAACTTGTGCTTTCCTGCACATTCTTTGTCCTATGGCTTTCTTTTTCCCCTGTAATAGTGTAGCATCCCTTTTTCTTGTTCTTTTCCTCTTTAGATTGTTTTCCCAGGTACGGGTAACTTCAGAGATTCTTAATCACCCCACATATTTCTCTCTTAAGAGTGTAGCCCTGTTCTCTTGCTGCTCAGTTTTAACTCCCTGTTGTGGGTAGTTACGGGTGACTTTGGGGAAGGGGCTGAAGCAGGCTGCTGCTGAACAGAAGAATGGAAAATCATATAGTGAGGAAAAGAAGCCCTAAGAAGGTAACATTATCATTGTTAAGATCTGCAAAAGGCTTGAGTATCTGAAAATAAACCTCTGAGGTGAGCTGGAATTACCAGCCAGCCCTGGTTCAGCTATTGGATCAAACTGCCCCTTGGTATTTCTTCTGTTAAATTTTGGGCAAAACCCACGGACTAGTTGACCTAGTCCTGCTTCCCAGTAGTAACATGTTTATGCTCACATAGTAAAGAGCTGTCTAGGATCTGATTTGTGTGAGACTGAATTTTTGTTACTACCCAGAACTCCAGGTAGAATTTTTGAATACATCAAACATCTAATGACATTAATGACATGTACTGCTGGTTAACACTTGAAATTGAGTATTTTCTCTGATAGGAAGTGTAAAGTTGCTAATTCTGTGTTACAAGTACAGAAGAATTTTCCTGTGCTGAAAAATCTAGGGAACATGATGTTTTGAACATGCAACAGTGGGAATAATTATAAGCAGCAGCAGCATCTTAGTCTTACAGACATGTTGATCAAGTAATAGGCAGCAGCGACCTTAAGGTACATTTATGGATCTTGATTCTATACCTGAAATGTTTTTTTGTACTGTAATAATTCAACATTGAAGTTAAAGCTAAAAAACAGCAAATAATTACTTCATGGTTTTTCTTACGAATGTTAAACTAGACTAAACAAAAGTAGGTTCTACCTGTCTTTTGCTGTACTTCGGTTAACAGAAGACTGGTAGCATGTCAAGACAGGGAAAAAATGGTTGATTGCTAGGAGGAAGACTAATGTGTTTTTTAAAGAAAGTGTACATCAGAGCTTGCATATGCTTCTGTCCTTTACAAAGAAAACAAGTTAAGTTCTAGTAACTAGTGCAGCCTTACAGCTCTGTACTTAGCATCTTTGTCTAGCCAGTGTTGTACTTAGCCTTGCCTTATGACACTTGTCACTTATACAAAACCAACTTGCAGTTGAACCTGAGATGAATCAAGTAAGGTTTGTGCCTACTGTAAAGTCTGGTGCTTTGCTTTGTAGTGAAAAAGTTTCTCACAACTGTTCATGGCGTGTCCAGTTTTCACAACAAGCAAATAGGCATGTGTGTGCGCACACAGTCTGACTAGTGTAAACTGGGAGCCACAGTGTTTCTCTGTCCCTTTGGACTAGGGACTGACAGTAGGGATGATACAACACTTTCCCTTCTGCTTCCTGATGTCAAGACTGAAGTGTACAAGCAGACTAATAACACGGTTGTATGCTAATTTGTGACTAAATCATGTCAGTTTATAGGTATGGTTGATCCCCATGGAGCTGCTGGTTGTACTTAAAATGTCAATTGATGTTACTGTGAAAGGTCTGTCAGAGTAGCTGCATGTTCTCTAATCAATTTTTAACCTGAGTTCTAGGGTCAGAAGAAGAGATCCTCCTTAGTGTTCCATCAATGGCCTTTTTTAGCTGGACTTTAAAACCTGCCTGCGTCTTTCAGTTACCAGACCTTATTTTTCCACTCCACATTAAGCCATATTCTTTTGAAAACAATGTGTTCTCTTCTTATGTTAAGTACTTTTCTAGATTAATATGAGTTACTACAAACAAAGTTGTTGACCTGAGAGCTCTTTATCATGTATCTCCTGGCATTTTCCTATAGCAGGATATTTTTATAAAACTATTGGTTCTGTTCTGTCACATAGTGGAGTCTGCTGCTTCAAGTGGCTGAAGATAGAAGACTCATGTTTGGCATCCCAAATATGATTGACCAAACCAGACTTTTGTGAACCTGTACAAATACTATGAATGTATTTTGATTTACTAATATTTCCATGTAGAAGTCGCTTATAGACTGATTTACTTAGTATGTGGATTTGTTTTCAAAGTGCATCTGAACTTAGGCTCTTAAATCATAAGTGGAATGGTTTTTCATTATGAGGTACATTTTTTTGAATTTTCTTTTTCTCAGCACATGTGTGTTTACTCAAGAGCAGAATACTTGTTAATATTCCTGTAGAAAATTAAGGAGAATTTTTTTATAAATTTCATTGTGTTTTGTTTTGAACTGTGAATTTGTTTCTATTTAATCTTTTTGATGTAAACAGTAATCCTAAAATCCCTTGAGAGAGTATTTTGTTTTACCCCAAGTCATGATTTTTTTTGCCACTCTGGGTACTGGCCTTTGAGTATTGTTTTACAGCAAGCTGGGGTTCATGCTTAGTAATGTCAGAAATCTTTTGCTGTTGGGTGACTGAGCATCAATTGAATCTGGATCAATTTGATGTGCTGTTTGTCTGTTTTAGTGTAAATGCATGTTATAGTTTCTGGTGATACTGCAGTTTTATGCTGATTTTAAAAGGATGGTCAGTATCTGAACTAATACCAATAGCAAAGTATAATTCATTAAGGAATATACCACCACCTAGTTAAGTTAAAACTATTTGAGCAATGATGAATTGGTTGGTTGAATTTATATACCATAGTATAATACATCAGATCTTGGTTTTCAATCAACACAAGTACTTTTGGGTCATGAAATCAATATTGAGTATTACTGAAGCGCAGCCTTTCGGCAAGTGCCGTCATAAGACCTGTTTGTTTACAGGTAAAATAGAAACATATTAATTAAAAACACTGTGTGAAGATGGATTCATTTGCAGTTGATCACATTTGGGAGCTTTAGACTGCTGCAGCTGATAAATGAAACTTGGGATATTTAATACTTAAAATACAAAAATGTACAGCATTGTTATATTGAACTTATTAATCCCTTTGATAGTATAAAAACCAGAAGTATAATTAACTTCATTCCTTGCACTGTTTTTAATCAATGGAAACTTTTGAAACTTTAACATTTTTATTTTCATGGAGTAAATGGGAATGTTTTAAGTTCTAAGAATGATAGGTTGACCATGAAAACTATGTTTACTTTCAGAGAGAACAGGAAATGAGAATGGGTGATATGGGTCCTCGTGGAGCAATAAACATGGGAGGTAGGGATCTGAAGGAAAAAGGCTTCTGTAATGTAATTTTTTTTCTTTGGGACTGTACATGTTACTCAAGCACTATTAAGTAGTGATAACTGGTAAAAAAGGAGTAAGCAATATTAGGAAATAAACCCCCCCAACATAAATCTTGCTTTAAAGGAGCTTTTCCCCTCTACCCCTGGTGTATCTTTATTTTCCTGCTTTGACTATACATGGCAAAAAAATGATGTGCAAGTTAAGAGAAACAGAAATCAGTGAAAACTGATGCTCTGAGAGTTATCTGATGCAAAAGAGGAATTATATGTTCAAAAAAATTTTTTTTGGAGGGATTGTGCAAAGAAACTGTGACTTAATTTGCATGCAGTGAAATGATGCAGAGGTTAAAATTGGCAAGTTCTTCTTGATGTACTTGATGTGATAAATGAATATTGTGCTTGGTGGTTTACCAATTTCTTCCAAGTCTCTTATTTGCAAATATTCTCAGTTAACCCTTGCAACTTAAAATACCGTCACTGCTAAAAGCTACTACTATATAATCTAGAAAAGTATTATAATTAGTGCTTGCTCCATATATACAGACTGAAACAGTTTGGAATCTTTCTTACCCAGAATATCTGCTTTTAAACAAGACTCAAACTTAAAATATTTCTTCAAAACCACCAAATCAAACTGAAATGTGTGAACTGTTAATCTATTGGAAGCTTCCTAATGGTAATTTAAAATAAATTAAGGTGGTAATTAAAAGAAAAGTAATAAAACTATTTTTCCGTATATTTTAAAATGGAAAGTGCATACAAAACTTAGTAAACATTTCACTTGACCTTTTGAGTAATGTGAATTTCTGAAGTAATGAATCTGCTTCAGATTTTTAAGCACATTATTCATTATTTCCTTGCATTAATTGAGGCATATTTATAGCTGAAAATAGAAATAGGTTTGTGCTTTCGGGGATGATGAAAATTATTTACAAATAATTCTGAAGAAGGACATTGTGAAGTTATCTACAAATACTAAACTGAAGCATTTATTGAGGCTTAATTTTTTTTTTTTAATTTATAGTTGTACTTTTGCATATGATGGTGTGATATTTGACAATTTCTTTTAATTAGAAGGCTTTGTAAACATTGATACTGTATCAGTTGTCCATATCCACGAGATACACTTTTTACATGCAGGTTTAAAATGTGTATTTACTGTAGTTCTTGACAGTGATGTTAATGGTCTTTTTAAGTTTTATGTTACAACTTGATTTTAAACTTGATACTTTCAGAAATAAATTGTACAATTCAAAGAAAAGTTATATAGTAACACTGAACTATTTTAAAATATCCATAGCAAATAAGTGTAGCTTTTATTGACTCATTATAGAGATTTTTTTTCTCTAGTGTAATTAACTCCATTGGTACAACCAAAATAATTGACCCCAAAACCTTACAATTGACCTTTAAATAGTAGATCTTTAGCTGTTGACAGTAGCATCCTTTCTTAATATTTCTGTTGGAATTGTAACTTTATTTTTAACTGACTTTTACCTATGCCATTTGTGACTTTTTATAATGTGTGACAGAGGCAGCTGGAATATCTCCAGTAACTGAAATACCTGCATGATCATTTTCTTATAAAACAGAGTACCTCTGTGATAATTGTTGGGCTGACTTGTGCAGAACTGCACATTTTTACAGCTTTCTGTGACAAACAAGTTCTGAGAGAATACGTATACTTCATCAGAGCATTTAATTGGATCTGTAGTGCTAAGTGCAGATTATAAACTTAAATATGGGAAAAAGGGGCTTTTTTGGGGAACTGTCTCTGTGTTGGTGAAGATTATTGCCTTTCTCATTGGTGCATTTTGGACACTTAGAGTGGACTTTTTCAGCCCTTCAGTTTACAGAAATGGACTTTTTTTAGTGTCTGCATTGTGGAATGAACACTAATGACTGCTTTCTATCTGTTGCTGAGCATGGTCCTGTTAGTGTCCCACCAAAGAGAAAGGACAATCAAGTGGTTAGCTCTTAGGGTCTGCTTTGGAGATAGGCGGATTTTGGAGGACCTCTGAGTTACAGCTGATATATTGTAGTGGCCTCTCGCTGAAAGTGTGCAGCAACCCGCACTCTCCTTGCATTATACTCTAGTTTTGCCCTTTCCAGATCTGACTCTGCCTGAAACAGGATCAGTATTCCAGAGGTGTGCTAGTATAGGTTGCTGTCTGCCACCCTGGGTGCGTTTGTATGATAACAGAGCATGAGAACTTGGTGGCAGTACCTGTGGGTGACCACCTGGCTCAGTTTCAATCGGCTGATAAGCAAACCAATAGCAAGTGATTTAGCATTTAGTTAATGGCACTACTGCATGCACTAAGTGCTGCTGCCATCATGGTAGTCCTGCAGAGTGCCTCTAGCCTCTGAGAATAAAAGTTTCTCCTGATACTGGCAGTTTAGACTTCTTCTCCTTCTATGCTAACTGAGTGAGTGACAGTAAAAAACCATTTTAGAGCAGATGCTGCTGTAATTTTCTTGAACTGTAGCCCAGTCTTCTACCTGCTACATGAACTGATCATGTGTATGGATAGGTAAGAAGCATCCAACCTGAGTGTACCTTTGCTTCAACTTAGTGTTTTAGGGAGAGGTCTGGGAGTTATTCGTTACTAAGCTCAAAGAGTTCTGCTTTTCAAAATGACAGGATTTCTGTCACTTGTAGTAAACTTGTTTAGCCCTTCTTATGTGCTACTGTGTAGCATGCATTGTTTTTGCTGAGGAGTTTGTGGTTGGCCTAATGTATATGATCAATCCCAGGTCTCCAATTTTAGCAGCAATATCTTGAATACTGTGGTTTCACTGGCTGCTATGACACGGTGTTCTCAAGGCAAGTAATTGAGATATAATTGTGCATACCTGCAGATAGTCACAGTACTGTATCCGTGAGAAGTGGCCTCCTTTAAATGGTGTATATTTATATATTCATTACTAAAAAAGCGCAGTTGTGGTAAGGAGTGAGAGGTTTTGTTGTTTTTTTTTTTAATATAAACAACAGGCTTTTTAATAAGTCTAGCACCATGTCAGATTCCTTTGTATTATAATAAGTGTATACTTAAAGTGTACATTAAATTCCGAAGGTATACTTTCTTCCATTATCAAATTTTGGATGCAAACTTTGGGCTGAAGAGGATGGATTATTGTGGGGAATGGGAGGAATGCATCACTGCCAGCCTCGAAGTTGATATTTCATAATAGTAAGGTGTGAGGTTGATAATCAGACTTTTTTCTTACAGTAACATGCTAAAATAGTATGAAGGCATTTTTACTTGTGTTCAGTACGTTAGTGAGTACTGGCAGAGTGATGCTTCGTAGTTTAATATTACAGCTAAATGATCTCCTCAGAATATGTTTTCAAGGTTTTCTTCTACTTCTTTGATTCAGATTTCTGGAGATTGTTCTGTCATTTTAAGTTTTAACAAAACTACTTAGTTTTCTGGTACATATACCATAAGAAATTACAACTAAATGCAAGATTTTATTGATTCTATATTACAAATAATTTATTGTGAAGTTGAGTACCATCTCTGTTATTGCTTTTAGACCTTAGACTAATCTACTGTATGCTGTATCAATTAACATACTACTGGTAGAAGACTTCTTGCAAATCTACATTTTGTCTGTTAAGATCCCTAAAGAGCCAAGTGGCCATATAGCTGCCAATATCGGTAAAATCACTTGAGATTTTTGCTAATTTGTGGTGTGCATACTCCATGTAGATACAATATGAATGCTTTGGTTCCTGCACTGAAACTGTACAGCTATATTTAGCTGTAAAGCTTGGGATTTTCAAATACGTGAGGCAAATTATGTAATGCAGAATAATAAGAGATTATTTTAAATCTGTTTAAAAGCAGATGATTGAGATAAATGTACAGTCTCAAAGAATTTTTTTTTTCAAGTATTTGAAATCTTGTACATTTGGCTTTTTAAATATTGTAAATTGTTTGTTTGTTCTTGTAAAATTAAGATAGGACAGCTCTAAGTATAGATTGTTTTGCATAGATGCGTTTAGCCCAGCACCTGCTGGTAACCAAGGCCCTCCTCCAATGATGGGTATGAATATGAACAACAGAGGAGCTTTACCTGGCCCTGCAATGGGTCCTGGTCCTTCCATGGGACCAGAAGGAGCTGCAAATATGGGAACACCAATGATGCCAGATAATGGAACAGTGGTAATGTATCACAAATTTAATTCCTTTGAATAGCTGTCATGTCTCATGGCCCATTTTTCTTACCAAAGGTATTTTCACGCTGAGTAAGAATGTGTTACATGTTTTGGATCTGTTAAAAGTAATTGATAAAACCTTTTCATGGAAATAATTTACAACCCAAAGGAGAAATACTTTTTTGATATTACTATGAGAATCCTACTTCCCTTAGGAATGAAAAACTGTCAATTTAGACTTTTGCTGTTCTTTTCTTTCGTAAAACTAAATTCTGTGAATCAGCATGTTGGGGTTTTTGATGAACAGTTAAATGTTGGAAGGTGCAAAGTGTGAAGATATCTTTGTGTAAATTATTTAATTTTTTTAAAGCAACTTTAGTGTTCTTTGTATTTCTTTTCTAACACTGTTAAATGCATGAGATTGACAGTAATTATGCCACTTAGAAAATCAGTAGCCAGCAGCTGTTGATAACTGTTATGTCAATACCGGAAGAATAATATTGCCCAATTACCACAGGTAATAGGAAATGTCCTTTTTTTTATGTCTGGGATTTTTAATTGAGAACAGATAGGTCATTAGGATGCAGTTAGAGCACTGGCCATTCTTGCTTTGTTCTCATAGCCAGTCACTTTTCCTAGCTGTAATGTCTTATGTAGAGAAACAACTATATAATTTGAAATCTGACTTTTATGTATTTTTTCAGTACTATTCTATTACTAGATATTTGGATTAGTGGTGGTGTGATATAAAGGAATACATAGTAATAACAGTTATTCTGTTAAAGTTTTATTGGAACACAAAAGCATTTTGCAGCTGTGTTTTCTTAGCTATACCTTCTCAACAGTATCTGTCTGTGATTGAGCAATCTGTATAATGATGTTAGAACAAAATCTTTTGTTCTATAGAAGAAAATGAGATTTCAGTTTTGCACAAAATATATTGTGGGTCTGGTCTTTGCCAGATAAAAAGGAGAGGATCTCAATTCACATTATAGGAGCCAGCTCATTTTATCAGTTGTGTCATTTCTCACAAAGTGGGGAGGATGCTATTCACGAGATACTGGATTTGGAAATGCTTTTGCTGGAGACCACTGTGTTACTGGTCACCTTGAGAACCTTCTTTTGTGGTTATACAGACACTGAAAAAGAGGTGTATGGCAAAGAATGTGTAGTCATAAATCATGGTATCTAATTTAAACGGTTGTTTTTCTACAAAAAGTCATTCCAGGTAGGGAAAGATAGGAAATATACTGACACTTCAAAATGCATGTTTAAAAAAAAGTTCTTTTTTCTTCCATTTTCTTATGCATGCTTCTGAAGGACAAATGAGATTTTAGTTCTTTCTTCATTTTGGTCTTTGAAGGTTTTTAACTTGGGGGGTCAGGCCCCTACAGAAAGGCGTAACCTTATTGTATTATAGCAGTTGTCAGAAAGACACTTTAAAGAATCTTTGAGGGGTATCTACTAAAACACTCTAGGTTATTTTCTACTGAGAGAAATGAAGAATATGCTTTTTAGGCCAGAAATACAAAATTAATGTTTTTATTTGGATGTTTGTCTTGAAGGGAAAGTTGTAGCAATGTCCTTTTTGTTCCGCTGCAATCTTTTGAAACTTGGATTGTCTTTGAATGTAACATTTTAAAAGTAGCTTCCCTCACTTACTAATGTAGGTAGTTAATTATAGCAGTTTTCTTGTTAGCTGGAAAGAAGGGTCCTTATTGGAAAGAGGACTTGACTTTTTGTCCAAAAGTCAAATGGTGAAAGGGATCAGGAGTATGTGATAAGTTACTTGTTGAAATTCGTATCTGTTGCTAACAAGCTGGCATACATTAAGGTAATTTCAAAACCGTTACTGCCCAGTGCTGCAGATTTAAAGGTGCTTTAGCTCAGTAGTAGATCTTTGTGCAGCTCTTGAAGTAACCTTTCTTGCATACAATGTTACACTTGAAACAATGCACTTACATACAACCGGGATCTAGGTTGCATGTACTTTTTAATCTATATAGATAAAATGCTGGGGTTTTAGTTATGTATAAATATATGTATATATATGAATTAGCAGACTCCAGAGCTGCTGAGCTCTACCACTGTTACTGGAGTTTGGCTTTCAGAAGAATTCTTTTCTAATTCAGGCATATAAATAAAGCATTGGTCTTGGATGTCCTTACTGAATTCTGAGTACCTGGGGAGTTGGTGTAGATCTCTGTACAGAAGGAATTTCTTCTGAAAGCATAACTGTCCTTAACTGGTGAATGATGAGTTATTTTAACTTCTGGTTGTACCATGTATCTATGCTTTTAATGGTTTATGTTGAGTTTAAATTGCTCAATGTAGGGTTCTATTTTTAAACACTTGCCTAAGTACTGAACTGTAAGTGCTCAGATGGATGTTTTTTGCTTAGAAATTAAGTAAATAAATTGTGTAAGGATAGATACCTTTATTAATACTAAGCATAGAGATAGGGAAAGTAAATATGGAATATTAATTGGACTTTTATCTCACACTGATGTTTCAGAATGAGCTTTATTTTCATACAATGTTTTTTATAAACCAGGAATAGTCCAAAATGGCACATTTTGTCATTAATGTAGTTTTGTTCAGACAGAATTTCAGAATTTTAACTAAACATCTCTTAAGTGCCCTACAAAAGGCCAACTCCAAGTACCATAGACTTCAAATATCCATAGATATGTAGGTATAGAAGTCTTAGGCTATTAAAATAATAAATATGCAGTGTCCAGAAATACAAAAGCTGATTTCCTCCCCTCCTAGTTTGACAATGTGTCTGTCTAATTTATTTAAGGGAGAAGCTTTGTTCTTGGTATGTAAGGCACAGTAGGGCTCAGATATAAAACTGTTTGCTGTCTCCTCTGTTACATAGAGAATATGTATTGCTTCAGATGTATTGCTTGTAAGGATGAAGTTACATTCAGCACCAGAGTCAGTCTTAAGTATTGTTTTTAATTTTTAATTCACTTGACAAAGTTGGAGCATAACATTAGCACTCTTTAATTTCCAGCTCTTTTGCCATAATAACTAATTGAATTGCTCCTTTCTTCCTTCTATGTGTGATCCTGATTCTGCTGGACTATCTGCTGAACTCCATGACAACATCACTTGTGGTTTTTGTTGTAACTCACATTTGGCATGTTCCAAATGGACTTGTGTTAGCATAATGAGAGATTCCCTCAAGGAGGCCCATCCCAGATGGGTTCACCTCTGGTTAGTAGAGCAGGCTCTGAAACTCCTCAGCCGCCAATGAGTGGTGTAGGTGCCGTGAGTGGTGGACCTGGTGGCTTTGGTAGAGGAAACCCAGGGGGCAACTTTGAAGGACCTAACAAGCGTCGCAGATACTAAATCTTAATTCATTCCTTACTGTTTTAGAAATTCCAGTAAAATTATACAGTGATATGCCTTTATAATTTTAGCTGTTATCTGGAAACGGTTCTATTGTTATTGTAGTCTTTAAAACAGTTTCTTTTGTAAAACTTTTTTTGTATTCAGTCATAGGCTTTGTAGTATAGAGCAGAAATGATGCGGATCATTATGTAAGGCAATGTGTTTGTGACTCTAGCAAAATACAATGTGTGACTATGCTGTAAAACGTGCAGTTATCTGATTACAATATACAATAAAAAAAAATCACTGGAAAGGATTTTGGGAATGTTATTACTAATACTGACTAAGAATAATTTCATGCTTAATTTTAAGCGGCATCATTTTCATTTTTATGTAGTTTCTACTATGTGTCAAGAATGTTCCATTCTTAATAGTGAGTGTTTAGCTAAACTGCATGGTGCAGTACATACTATGAAAAACTTTTAACACAGCTGCTTTTGTTTTGACTTTTTTAAAGAGCATAAAATTTTATACGAAGTGTTCTCGAGGATACTGTGTTCTTGGATCTCAATCCACCGTTGCAAACTTAGTCACAGTAAGAGGTTATCAACAGAGGTTATCTGTTAGACAAATTATTAGAAAATTTAACTTGGAAAAAACCAACTCTGGAAAGGAGTCTCTATGTATGCTTTGTTCATGACAGTATGAGTGAATTCACCTAAACCATGTTTATAGAGGAGAAAATTGGTTGTTGCATCTGTATGTTCTGCTGATGGTTCAAGTATCTTCCATTGCAAGGAAGGAAACATTTCTGTGCTGGTCGAAAGCTTTCCACTGTGTTTGCATGTCATTATTAACAAGTATACATTTTCCCCAGTGATTGGTTTGAATAAAAAAAATCTGTCATCAATGAGTAACTGTTTAATTAAGAAGCAAATACATGTTTTCCAGCAAAAGTAAGTGTTCGCTTATAGTTGAGTAATATGCATTTAGAAGGATTGCACGAGTATTCTTGTACTATTTGAATAGTAGAAGAATTCTTCAAAAAAGTAGAATTCTTCATAAAGGTTTTACAGAACAAGGAACTTAGAAGATGTCCATTACAGCACAACTCAGGGTAGATTTGCTGATTGAGTTTTAAGATTAAAACTTATGGTAAAGCTATTAGGAAGCTTGTTATGATTCTGTTTTGTGAGTCTTGGAAGATGGATGGAAAAGACCTATTGGTTCTATTCCTGTAACGGCAAATTAGTAGGATAATTGGCTGGTTACTATTACTCATTTTTCCAGTGCAGAGTAGTTGTAAAATAGTAATGTTCTTTTTTATCAATTCACTCACATTTTCAGAGGTAGACATTACTAAATTTTATCTACATGAATTGGGATATTAAATTGGTTAAAAACTGATTTGAAATAACTTGGCGCCCTAATAACATCCAAGTGGTATATACATAGCTCAGCATGGGATGCAAGCAGCAGAGAGGAGGGTTTGTGTGTTACTTGTTAATGTAGCAGTGATATTGGTGGATTGAATTTTGAGCAAATGGTTAACAAGAAAATGGCGTAATTGCTGGCATTTTGGAAATACACTGTTACTTAAATTGCCAGTGTTATATGGCTTAAGATACTACTTTCATACAATTCAGGAGCTACTTTAATGTAACTAAGTGTGTAGGTCCTCACTTGTGACATCTGTACCTGCTGAGCATTTTCCTTTAGATTGTCTTTAATGTTGCCAATTTTTGTTTGACTTGATATGTACCACACTTTGTAATACAATACTGAGTCGCCTTTTGAGTCTGAGATACTCTTTCTCTGGTATATGTGTCATATTATAGTATTCTTTCTTAAAATAAGCCTCAACCAAACTGCAAGTGGTTTTACTTGACACACTGGTCCTAAACTTCAAGATTTGGGAAAATTACTGTTTTTTCACTGCTATAAAATAGTGTTTGCATATGGCAACTACTTAAGCTCTCTGCTGTAGTGTCCTTTATTCAGTTAAAAAGACATTCAACACTGGTATCTAGTAAGGTGTCTAAATATGGAGTAACTTTTTTTCTCATCTTTTCTGCCCTTGTACATGACTTTTTTTAGGGGATTGAGAAAGTTGTGTGAATTGGTAGTTCTCAACTGTAAAGCTGTACAGGGAATGTTTTAAATAAAATTAAACTAGATTCAAAAGCTTGGTTCATTTTCTTCAAAGGAAAAGGCTGTGTTGTTCAGGCTTTTTAGCTAGTTCCTGTATATTTGTTTAGCTGTGTAAACACTCTTCCTTGTAGTATCTGAGTATGTTTCAGAAGAGCATTAAATATACTGAATCTGCAAAAGTAGTTCATACTTTTCATGCCAGCTTCATGCTGTTTTAAGTGCATGTTTGTTGCACTGTGTTTTTGGTAGCAAGTGGAGGTATGCATGTATTTGAAAGTTATTGTAAATTTTATTTAACATTAGTGATTGTCATTCCACGGCTGTGACCTGCCCTTCCTGTAAACCTCTGACTTAGTTTTCTCTGCTGGTGTGGTAGCAGTGGATTTATTAGCTGTCCTTACTGCAGAAAATAATCTATTTTTAAATGTCCACGAACCAAGTCCTAACAAATAAATACTGGAATGTGTTTTTGGGCAGACTGTAAAAAGTTAAGGAAGACTGCCTTTTGTAGCTGATGACACTCTGCTAAGTTCAGCTCTTAAAAGTTTTCTTTGGGCTGCCTGGCTCAACTCTAAAGGCAGTGCTTCTTATTTTGCCAAATGTGGTAGTAACTGATCCTAGCTATACAATAAACACCTAATTTTGTTAAAAAAGGAATGGTCCCAATTAGTTTCCTAAAAATGTGTAGATGTGGCCAACCAGTGTTTTTGCACGAAGGTTCTGCCCTTCTGCTAAAGTGATTAGTTTTTCTTGCTCCTCATCTGGTTGATCAGTTTATAATTTTTTCTGTGTACACATGCACTCAAGTTTTCAACTACATTTGCGCTGTTTGACTGGAAAGCACAGTGAAGTCCTGACTCTCTGCTATATGGGGCATGGAATATATGTGAATCTGCCAACTACAGTGCACTTACTTTTGTAATGTACTTACTGAGCTTTTACGTTATTCCTGAAGTTTCATATTCCGAAACTGCCTAATTTTCCTGTGAGATACAATTTGGTACTTAGAGATAACAAAGCTTTACTATTCCATTTAAGTTAAACACTGTTCTGGCCAATGTGCTCATTAGATAAAGTACGTTGGTATTTTGGGAAACTTTGTGGTGATCCTAATGTACTGTTCTGTATTTATTTCCTGAGAAAATCACGAACTGTTGTGGATTACCTAGAAAAAAAATTCGTGACGTGCAGTTGTTTTGTTTATTGTCTGTGTTTTTTTAATGCAGTTGTACATAAAGGCATAACAAGCTTGAGATTCCTATGAGAACAAAATTTAAAATAGATGTCTAGAAGACAGTATGAGCTAAATACTGCATTAATTTAATTTTAAACATAATCCACTAGGATTTTAGTGTATGTATTCTTTAAAGAGCATTCTCATCCAAAGTATGCTGCCACATTTAAAATGGTACTCCAAATTAATTTCCCTCTTTTCCACTCTTTATTTCAGATATAGAATAATTTGTAATTACAAATTCTTTGAAAGGTACTAAACACAAACACAGTGACATTTATGAACTACATGTTGTTAAACAGTTGGAATCTACCTTGAGATAACTTGGCTCAAAAATGCTGAAGTAACCAATCTAAAGGCAGATTCTCAAGTGAAAACCAAAACCCCGTGGGCATTTTGAAGAGAGAAAATATGCATGGAGGTGAGATGTTCAGCAATTAACTGGTGTGCTCTGGTAGCATGAAGTTCATTTTACTCAAGTATGTTGCAGAAGCAATTTTTTTTTGCATACTTCCTAATTTTTTTATTTTTTATAAGAAGCTGGATCATGATTTTTCACTTCATAAGTCAAACAAAAGCGTAATTGAACTACTAAAATAGCATGGAAGGCAGGGTAGCAACTAGAGTCAGTTTATGTTGGACCACAGCTGTGAAGGGGTTCTAAATCCCATTCCTGAGACTTGAAGTGAATATCCATGGGCAGTTTTAGAGTCTGCCTGCAGCATCTGTTGTTAGCTTGTGCTTGTGGTCCAGAGTGGGGGATTTCAGAGAGCACATACTTCCAATGCAATTTAATTGTCTTCTCAGGAGCCCTCAAATTATTAATATGGGCACTGTGCTGTTATTGAGATGCTCATCTTGGAGTTTGGTGCTTTCATTGGGATGTTAGCTCCTAACATGAGGGAATATCAATCCAAAGTTTCCTGATTTCTGAGTGGTAAGGAGGGAGTAAGTGAGGCCTATGGGAAATGCAGAGGTTGGGTATTAGTACTTTAGATTGTTGGCTATTCAGTGATAGTTTGGTGGCAAATGTAGAACTGTAGTAACCTGAAAGCATTTGCTTTCTTAAAAATTCACTTCCTGAAATGTAAGAACTTAGTAACAATAAGAGGATTAACTAAAAACTTGTAATACCTAATGTCAGGTATAATTTTTCCCATTGGGTTGTTTTTATGTTACCTTTTTTTACCTTTACAGATATACTGTAAAGTAGTTTTAACAATCTCACCAGTTGAGTGTCTTTTGTTAATAGTTTTGTGTGTTTTCCCATGAAGTATTTTAAAAATTATCGCTGTAAGGCATTTTAGGTGTGTTTTCACAGTAATCCATGAAATACTGAGGCTAGTTATAAAATTGTTTAAAATGTTTTTTGTAGAATAAATAAACTGGGTATGAAATTTTCATGAAAAGAATACTTTTTATGTTTTTAAATGCATGGAATCAAACCCTCAATGTGTTCATTTTCAATGGGATAGATTTAATAGGTCTTTTCCATCTTAAACTTCCTTTAGATACTCTGAAAGTTAATATAATTGAAATTTGGAGGCATCCTTATTAATGACCTCTGCCTGACTTTTAAAAGCAGTGCGAGAAGTTTCTTCAGTTTCTTCTGTTTGGAACAGCAGCCCTTTTTTCCTAATTGAAGGAACTATTCAGAAAACCATTCAGAGATAAGCACAACATACTTTAAAACTATTAAAAACAATTAAAAAACTCCTCTGCTCTAATGTAATGATTATTATACACACAAATCACATTAAAAGAAAAAAAAGCAACTCTGTAAATGTGGGTAAAAACTCAAGTGATTTGTATGTGGTCCCTTGAGTGGAGAATAAAATGCTTATAGTAAGAGGTATGAGAGTCAAGAGGAACTGGGCTGTATTACTACATACACTTGTGGATAAAGGTTTTTCCATTTGTTTGGGTAAATGATTTGCTTAGAGCTTCCATTGTTCCTAGATTTACTGGTGTGCTTTTATATCTCAATTTTTGTAGAGTAAAGCATAGCTGTATAATTTGATTGAATTTACATGCAAATTGTATGCGGGACGTTAAGTGCTTGACTTTGAAAGAATTGCAGTGAGAATAAAGATACTGTTCTTGACTCTAAGTAAAAACTGTGTAGATCCTTGAACAGGAATAATTGTGGAGGGTCCTGGATGTAAATGGAACAAAAAAATGGGAGAGAGGGAATAAAGTAACGTAACAAAAGTGAGAAAAGTGTGGTTTAATTTTATATCTACAACAGATTCACAAAAATTACTTACTCCACGTGATAACCACAAACTAAATAATTTTTAATAGAAGAGGTGGAAATACCAGTTACGTTCATGTCTTGGATTTTTTTGAACTGAATTTAGTTTTGTGCAGATGGCCAAGGAATAGCAGAAAAACTGAAATGAATTAACATTCTAAAAAATTTTTGATATTCTTGGGTTGTAGGGTGGGATCACTGCAGTTGGATATAATGGTTCTGTGTTGTTTTTATGATATTGTTGTGTAGAACTTGATTTTGTGGCTGAATACAGCAACTGTATACAGCGTACACACACCATGTAAGTATAACAGCTGATTTTAAGGTTGTTAGCCTCTCATCAAACCAGTGGGAATCCAGTCTTAAACCTGAGAGCATCATAGACAGAGAAGCACCAAACAGAAGACCATGGTAAAGGAAAATGAAATAGTACATATTTGTTAATAGTGATGGAATAATGGAATAGGATTAAGGTATCTTCATTAATTTTTTGCCTTAATTCGCTGTAGTCAGGTTTTTTTTGTTTGTGACAGGGAAACTAATTTTATTATCAGTTAATACTTGAAAGAAAAAAAATCCCCAAGAAAACAAAACACTTCTCCCAAAGAAATCCCCAAACTCTAAATACCTCAGTGTACAACCCAACCCCAAGCAAAATGTGTTTTCCCACTTTAAATAAGCATATACTTAAGCAAGGTGGAAGAGAAAATAAATCTAAAAAGATGTAAAAAACACAGGGGTTTACCGTAATTCTTTTTTAGTATCTGTTAACTCTTGATGTTCTGGTCATTTTAAAGTGATGGTTTTTTAAAAAAAGTTCCATTACTGTTCATTATTTGTTATGAGAGGATTTATGCTACTAAATTTATGTATTGTTACTAAGTTTTAGATATTTTTATATGGTGTAAAATTGCACAAAAAACCATTGCATAAACCAGCTATTGCATTACTGTAGAATTTAGTCTTTGAACTGCCAGTGGAATTGATCTTCCAGGCTGCTTACAAAGGTTTTAAATACTTGTATGGTCATGGAAATTTGAAATATTTGTGTGCATATTTAAAATAATCCAGTACATGCCTTGCTGCAGATATGAATAGCCTTTTTTGCCCTCCTTGCTGCCTGGTGCTGCTTCCTCTGTGTCCCCAGGCAGTGAGCAGGAGACCCAGGGAAAGGTGGGTAAAGGAGACCCAGTGAGGATTACCGATCCTGCTCATCTCAGTGTGGAGGGAAAGAAGAGCAAGGAGGGGCAGTAGAGCCAGACTCTTCATACCTGTGCATACACAGGGTAATTTGTGCTGCAGACACAGAATGTAGTTTAATAAATGTTCTTATTTAGAAAGTTTGGAAGAGATACATAGCCTAGAACAAACGGGTAAGAAGTGTGCTGAGGACCTAAGATGTCTGAATAACATGGTTATGGTTTACATTCTTGGTGATAGTTGGTCCAAAAGGGCGAGTATTTCAAGCAGTGAAGAAGAAAATGCACACTAAAATGTTGAGCCAAATTTATGTGAGCTTGATCTGTCTGTTCACTTTCTGCAGTTACCAAGAAGGTTACATGCAAGCCAGTAAAAAATATGGATAATAGTGTTCTTCGTGATTTCTCCAGGAGAGATGATATACACAGTTGCTTAAAAAGAAGCAAGACTATTCACATGCACTTTTTTTTGGAAGAAAATACATAAACTGCCATTACAAAGATGGGAAATGCTGACTTTTAAAATGCTAACGTTCTTCATTCTTTGACATGTTAGCACTGTGTTGTTCCATATATTATGTTCTGCTTTTAAGGGACAGAGCATGTGAAAGGTAAGCCACAGCTCCAGTTTTAATCAAGTTCAAATAAAAGGTTTTTCCCAGAAGACACACCAGTAATAATGAAACAGTAGTTCATCTTCAGTTTTGTTTCAGTGTGGAATGTTGTGTTTCTAGAACTTCCAGCATTGTGCCAGTAGCAGTTCCACATCTGACATTTTCAGAACCAGGGCATGCCAGATCATACAAATAAAGTTTTTGCCTTTGTGTGTGAAGAGTGCAATTACTACAATTCAAAAGTTGAATGTTCAGAGTTTTGAAAGAAAATGCATGAAAAAATTGTCATCTGTTGAACTGCTGGTTTAAAAGTGAAAATTGTCAACTTGGCAGCGGGGATGGCTGTACTTATAAAATTATTTTGGGATATGTGTCAGTTTATTATTGCCATGTTATACTTTGTGTAGTTTCTGTAATACCACTTAATGTATGTTTGGCATCATTCTTGCATCACACTTGTGTAGTTTCATATATTATTCACACTGCTGAATGCAACTGTCTGTAGAAGAGGGGTACCAGAACATTTGTTTAGGAGGGTTTGTCATTGATAAGCTTCTGTCTTGTGTTGGCTCTGCATGTTCTGAGTAAAATGCACGCTTTGTACTTTACATAGGGGAAAAACTAGCAAGTCATGAAAAAGTGTTTATTAGGAAAGTAAATGGAAGTCCTGGATGCTTCTAAAATGACAGCTGACTCAAGAGAATAAAATCACTTGCTATACTTTCTGCATGATTATTCTAGACTTTTTCCTGCTTACAGCACACTTAAGAATGATTATTCAAGGTTAAAACCAAATATTTTAAATTTTTAATTTAATATTTAATATTAAATATTATATATATT
>WBMY01001701.1:127158-137991 GCA_013397315.1 Donacobius atricapilla | reverse complement strand
CCCCAGCCTCCCCGAGCAGCCGCGCTGGGAAGGAGCCGCTGATCCATCAAACACAGCCCAGCATCTGGAAAGAAAGCAGCGTGCGCTGGTCTGACGGGAAACGCTTCAACCCTTATGAATAAATTGGTGCTGGAGCTTTTCGGCTGCTCGGGGCGCGCTGGGCCTGCCCGCCCTGCCAGGGAGGAATTCCTGCCCCTCTCCCACCCAGCGCTGCCCTCTGGCACTGGGAGCCGTTCCCTGGCTCCTGGCCCTCCAGCCCTGTCCGCAGCCCCTCTGCGGCTCTCCTGGAGCCCCTCCAGGTCCTGGCAGGGGCTCTGAGGCCTCTCCTGTGCCAGCTGAGGTGCCCAGCTGCCCAGCCCGGCTCCAGCAGCTCCAGCCTCCCAGGGGCTGCTCTGGCCCGGGAGTGCCCCTCCTGTGGCTCTGTACCGAGCCCCCCTCCCTCCAGCCACCCGCGCTGGCCCCGCTTGCCCATTTTCTGCCATCCGAGGAGATGATTCTCATCTGTTCTGGGCCGTATTACAAATTTTAATTTGCTCTGTTTATTTAAGGAAACTCATTGAGACTTATCCCCATTTTCTAGCAAGTGTAAAAAAGTTCCATTGAATTAAAATTAATGACCTTCACACCTACAGAAGATTTTTCTGGCTCAGAGGATGGGATTTAACATTGTGCAAGATACAAGTACAAAAGCAACGCTCAATTAGATGAGGAAAAAAAAATCTGAAAAAGACCATCATTTCTATAGATAGATTCAACTTCTGCTTGAAGGGGAATATACAGTCAGCAGAGGGAAAAAATTATGTTTCCCAATACTTGCTACACTCTGCAGTCATAAAAAACGTGTTTGTAGTTTAATTGCTTCCAGTAAATTTACTGAAATAACATTCATTGCTTCTTTTTAATTTTCATTCTCGAGAATTAATATCACAACGGGAGAAAAGATTGGATATATCATCATTAAACAGGCCTTCTTAATATGTGGGATTTCAGACACGACAGGTTTTAGAAACTAATGGCAAAATTAAATTATATTAAAAGTCTGACACAGAACACGAGGACTGAGCAAATGGTGAAGCACGTCTGTGTCTCTCAGCCCTCGCTCCGAGCCCGTTCTGCTGCCTGGGGCCTGGGTGGCGTTTCACAGACGCTGCAGGGAAGATGCCCTCGCACTGAGCTCCTGGAATTACTGCCCCAGCTCACGGATACAGATGTGGGAACCAGAAAAGCTCAGCCGCGGAGGCAGCCCAGCCCCAGCCCGGGGGACGCGGCTCTCTCCGCTCATCCCACCCACAGGGACCGCCAGGTACGAAAATTAACCCTTCCCAAGAAGAGCCCCCGTTTCATTACTGTGGGGAGGTGTTCCCGCTTGTGAACAAGCTCTTGGGCACGACTTCGTCGTGTTTTCACATTTCCAGTTGTGTCTTTGTAATGAAATAACACGTTTGTGCTTTAGGTGTGTCTGTGTTAGATTCTGCGTCGCAGGGAGATTACAAAATCCTTTATTGGAATTACTGTGGCAAAGCAGAACATGACAAATTGATGTGTGGGAGGTGAGTGTTCCTAATTCTCTAATTAGCACTTTAAAAAATTACTGAAAAGCAAAAAAAAAAACCCAAAAAAAACCAAAACCACCCAACATGAGAGGCTTGCAACAAAAAGCCCAGCAAATGCAAGAGCCAGCTAAATGTCACCCTGCAACCAAGCAGGAGCTGAACGCCCTCCTGCCACACTCCTGTGACCCCTCCTCATCCCGGGGAACATCCAGCCCCTGCCACCCCCCCAGCCGCCAGGACTTAGCATTCAGCACAGGCATCCACAGGCTCACAGCTTTCCATGCCGATGCTTCTCAGGCAGGAAAAGGCAAAACACAGCCCAAACCCCATTAATTTCCACATCCATCATGTTCCCGAATCCCTGGCTCTTTTGGTGTTCACGTTTTACTTTTTAATTATTGTTGGAGAAAGTCGGTTTTCCTCCTGTCTGTCTGATGATCTTCACAGCTTGTTGTGTTTTGCCAAGTTAGTTTATATATTTTCACATTTATTTTGAAAAATGTATCTGCCAAAAATTCCTCCTGCAGCAGCTGTGTTTGCTGAGGTTTTCACGTCTGCCGAGCCTGCTCCCTGCCCTCTGGGGGTGTGAAACACCTTTACCTGCCCGGCTGGAGGGGACATTCCCAGCCGGAGCCCGGCCAGGCTCATCCTGGGCCTGCAGGAGCCTTTGTGATTAAGAAGTATGCAGCTAATGTTTTGCATTCATCTAAAATTTAATTTACTTCTCTGAGGAAAACCAACCAAATTCTAGCTGGATTTGGCTCGAACATTTGAAAATATTCTGCTTATTGTGACTTCATTCAAAAGTCTTTTTTTTTTTCTTTTAAAAACAGGAATTTTGTTGGGACATATGTCACATTCCAAATATCTCCATATGCCTCAAAGCGCTTTTTCCTCGGCCCGTTGCTCGTAACCAGCCAAGCCGGGTACAACCGCAGGAGCAGAGCCGGGAGGGCGGTGGTACCCGGGCTGCAGAGCCCCCAGCCCCAGGGGCCAGGGCCGGGGGGCTCTGCCCGGAGCGCAGCCCGGGGGTCACCGGCACCGAGCCCCGGGGTCACCGGCACCGAGCCCCGAGCCACCGGCACCGAGCCCGGGGGTCTCCGGCACCGAGCCCGGGGGTCTCCGGCACCGAGCCCCGAGCCACCGGCACCGNCTTTCCATCCCCTTCCATCCCTTTCCATTCCCTTCCAGCTCCTTCCAGCCCCTTCCATCCTTTTCCAGCCCCTTCCATCCTTTTCCAGCCCCTTCCATCCCCTTCCATACCTTTCCATCCCCTTCCATCCCTTTCCATCCCCTTCCATCCCCTTCCATACCTTTCCAGCCCCTTCCATCCCCTTCCATCCCTTTCCAGCCCCTTCCAGCCCCTTCCCGGCAGGGCCCGGCTCCCAGGGCTCACTCCCAGTGCCGGGTGCCTCCAGTGCATTGACTCATTCGGCAATTAAGATAATTAGGGGCCCTTTTACACTGAATAATTCAGAGCGTTTATAAAGCGACGTCAGAGTTGTGGCCCGAGCCCTTTTAGAGTTGCAGCCCCACACAAATGTCTGATTCCGCGGCTGACAAGAGAGAATATTTAAGATCGCGGCTCCAAACCGTGCCCGCTGCCTGTGGGACAGGAACTGAGCGCAGATTCCCTCCCAAAACGGCAAGAAAGGGAGGATGCACAGCACGGGGGTCCGGTGCCCTGGGGGAATTCCCACCACAGGGAGCTCCAGGCTCCCGAAATGACCCCCGGCACGCCCCGGCTCTGGAAGGACAGCGCCGTGGCCGTGGGGAGCCCCGGGCATTTCCACCCCCGTGCTTGGACCCCAGGAGCCAACACCAGAGCCAAGCACCCCCTGAAATCACTGCGGAAAGGAGTGCAGTGCGAAAGGGGGAGCCTTAGCAGGGGGACACTGCCCTTATTCCAGCTGGTCCGGACATTACAAATCCAGATTGCTGCCGGCACTCTTACCCCAGGAGAAACCCTTTGACATTATTTTGGTTAAGGCATTTAAAACATTGTACTGATAGAATAACTGCAGAACAGAGAGACAAAAACAGGAAGCAAAGCTCAGGGAACCAGAGGAGAACTCACACCACCGGCCCTGGATGCCCCCTGTCCCTGTCCCTTGGCTCCGTGGGGTCACAGCCGGGGCTGCACTGCCGGTGCCGCCTCCTGCGGGCACAGATTTGGGGTCTGCTGCCAGTGCTGCCTCCTGCGGGCACAGATTTGGGGTCTGCTCGCGGTAATTCCTCCCGAGGGCACAGATTTGGGGTCTGCTGCCAGTGATTCCTCCCGAGGGCACAGATTTGGGGTCTGCTGCCAATGCTGCCTCCTGAGGGCACAGATTTGGGGTTTGCTGCCAGTGATTCCTCCCGCGGGCACAGATTTGGGGTGTGCTGCCAGTAATTCCTCCTGGGGGCACAGATTTGGGGTCTGCTGCCAGTGATTCCTCCCGAGGGCACAGATTTGGGGTCTGCTGCCAGTGATTCCTCCCGAGGGCACAGATTTGGGGTCTGCTGCCAGTGATTCCTCCCGAGGGCACAGANGAGGGCACAGATTTGGGGTCTGCTCGCGGTAATTCCTCCCGAGGGCACAGATTTGGGGTCTGCTCGCGGTAATTCCTCCCAAGGGCACAGATTTGGGCTCTGCTCCCGGTGCAGCCTCCCGAGGGCACAGATTTGGGGTCTGCTGCCGGTGCTGCCTCCCGAGGGCACAGATTTGGGGTCTGCTCCCCATCCAGGGCTGGCAGGAGCCACGTGGGAGCCTCAAACGGAGCCCCTGGATACGGATCCTGGCGATGCCAACCTTTAGGCGCAGCTTGGGTGCTGTTTCTCAGCAGGTGTCAGTGAGAAACAGTCCAAACCCAGCACCTAAAATTCTAAATTCTAAGTTCTTTACCCAAACAATAGGTAAGGAATTCTGATCCAAATTTCAACAGTGAAAAATCTACCTGATGAAGATAAAAAATGGCCCGAACTCTCAGGGTACTGACCCTCTGGAAAAAATGTTCCCAAATTTGATGCTTCCTTTGCTCTCCTCTAGTTCTATTTCCAAAGTCAGTATTTCCTTCCTGATTTTAACATCCCATGTGAAATGAGCAACATTTGGATTTAGTTGAATTTGAAATCCAAGTGGGCATGGTGGCCCACAGTGAAGCTGGAAGAGCTGGCACCAGCATCCGGCTCTCTCTGTCTGGAAGAAATGTCTGAAAGAAAAATCTTTATGAATAGGTTCCTTAAAGGCAGAAGGAAAAAATTCACATAAAATTCAATTAAAATAATTTAGCCTAATCTGCTGTTAAACTATTAAGACTTTGCAAAATCAGGGATAAAATTTACATAAAAATTAAATGAGCCCATGTGCAATATTGAGCTTTTTCCGAATTACCAGTAATTTAATAGAATATGTTCAATGGTTTGTTATCAGTGTGATTGCTGCGGATCCCTTCAGCACCAGGAAGGTAATCAGAGCCTTGCACCCCCCCAAATCAATTATGCCATAAACCCGAACCTAATGAGGAGACATTTTCATATTTTGGTTTATTTGAAGCTGCTTTATTTGCATGTTAACATAAACATGTGCAGCTAATTCCAGAAGCAGCTCGCACGTGTAATTGTGCAGGGTTCAGGGATGCTCTGGCAGCCTGGCCCTGCCCGGGGCTGAGGCCACAATGATTCTCCCGGGGGCGCAGAGCACCCCTGGGTGTCCTGCCCAGGGCCAAGGCCACCAGTGCTCCCCGGCGCTCATCCCCTGACGTACTCTGTTACACACACATAAATACACACTTACATTTTGATCAGAAGGCATGAACTAAAACTACTTTTATTTGAAAGTCTGACTCCATATATAGTATCTCTACAAAGGCCAGGGNGGAGAGGGAGAGGAGAGCGCCTCCCTCCACCCCGAAGAGAACCGAGCAAAGCCGCCCACTGAAGCCAACTTGGTGTTTCCAGTGGAGCAAGAGCTGAAGGAGGAGTCGCCTGCATGGTCTAACAGTCCCTGGGAGTGGCACCAGCCTGTCACCTGCTCGGCCTGGCCGGGGACAGCTCGCTCTTCCCAGCCAGGAGGCACCAGGACCTGGCACAGTCACTGCTGGCACCAAAGGCCTCCCGTGGAGCCCTCAGGCAGCCGAGCTGGGGGGCTCCCACGGGGAACAGAAGGCTCCATGGAGACCCCAGAGCCCCTCGCAGTGTGCAAAGGGCCTGCAAAGGAGACGAAAGGGGACTCTGGACAAGGGCCTGGCGGGACAGGACACAGGGAATGGCTTCCCACTGCCAGAGGGCAGGGCTGGGTGGGAAACTGGGCACGAATTCTCCTCCATCAGCTCTGCTTGAGCAGGAGCAGGAGACGACAGCTCCACCAGCAAGCTGGAGAGAACAGAAACTCCAAACAGATGGTTCCAATTACAGCCCCTCACAGCCCCACAGTGATGAGCGAGCTGCTGACACGATCTGGAGTGTTGTTAATGCTGTTAATTGTTAACGAAGAGCCCGCGGAGCCAGGATGGATCACACGTCACCAGCACCTGCACAGGGATGTTATTAACTACCAGGGCAACGGGCTGAGGTTAGAGCTGCTAAATGAGGGTCAGANGACAACTGTCCATCAGCTGTCCATAGCTCTAAGACAAAGAATGAAAACTACCTGGAAGTTATGATAAACATTTGCCAGTGTTTACAGACCAGAGCGTGAGAAAGAACCCAAAACATGAAACTGAAACAGAAGAGAAGGCTGAAAAAATCAGGGCGACAATCCCCCACCCAGGGGCGCTCCGTGAGCAGCTCTGGCCTCCCCTGAGAAACCTTTGGAACCCGTCAGGAGGGAGGGGNGGAATGGCTTCCCACTGCCAGAGGGCAGGGCTGGGTGGGACACTGGGCACGAATTCTCCTCCATCAGCTCTGCTTGAGCAGGAGCAGGAGACGACAGCTCCACCAGCAAGCTGGAGAGAACAGAAACTCCAAACAGATGGTTCCAATTACAGCCCCTCACAGCCCCACAGTGATGAGCGAGCTGCTGACACGATCTGGAGTGTTGTTAATGCTGTTAATTGTTAACGAAGAGCCCGCGGAGCCAGGATGGATCACACGTCACCAGCACCTGCACAGGGATGTTATTAACTACCAGGGCAACGGGCTGAGGTTAGAGCTGCTAAATGAGGGTCAGAATTCAGAGACAGGAGATGTGTGGCAAGTGAATTAATAGATGGCAGAAGGCATTTTGGGGTGGATGTGGCTGCCAGGCACAAATAGCTGAATGCTGGGATTCAGTCTCTGCCCGAGAGTTGCTGCTTGCTGCTGTCTCCACCAGACAAGTTTAATACTTGTTATTTACCTCATATGTTAAATAACTCAGTTTGACAGTCTCTAGGCTGACTGCTCAGTATTTTGTTTCAATACAAAAAATACCAAATTACTCAAAGAGGGTGCCTTCTTCCCATCTCGAATTCAGCCGCACAAACCGGGATCTTGTTCCCTCTCTGATTTCAGGTACCTTTTGTCTCGTACTCTCCATCTGGTGAGGAGAGTCACCTCATTCCCCTATTGCTTTGCTACAGGTGTTGTTAATAAAAGCTGAAAAAGGAAGAGAGATTATGTTGTACGTGAATTCTAATGAAGGATCTCCTAAGAGGTGCTCACAGCTGGAGCAGTCCGTGTATCCGTGACTGTTCATTCTTCCATGTTTGCTCCGGGGTCACGCCGGAGCGGCTGCACCTTCCCAGGAGCTCAGAACCACTTCAGGCACTCACAGGCACAGAGGAGCTGTTCGGAAAAAATGTCTCCAATTTTGGCTGCAGAGGATTTCTGTATTTAACCCATAAATGCCTTTTGCCTTGCACAGCTTCCCCAGGAAGTGCCCAAGGCGGGGTTTTCTGTGCGAGGGCCCAACAGTGAGGGGCGAGGCCGGGGGATGCTCAGGACACGCAGGTGAGGCCAAGGGCAGCAGCAGATCCTGTTCACGCCCCCCTGAGCCAGGCTGGCAGCAGCGCCTGGAGCTGAGGGTGCAGGAACCAGGCTGAAGGGTCAGGTTTGCCTGTCCTGTGCCCCCCCGTGCCCTCCTCCCAAGAACACGAATGGCACCTCCTGGGCTCCAGCCTGCTCGCCTGACAAAGTTTGGTCACAATGTCTCGGACACTTCTGCAAGTCAGTTTGCTGAAAATGAGGGATCTTCTTTTCTGTAAAACACCCCAGCTCTCCCCAGGCTTCACAACAGACATTTTGGGGGCAGCTGTGTTGGGGGACACTCCAGCGCAGTCTGGGTTTCCATCCTAGGAGGAAAGCAAGGGGCAGGTTGCGCCCACCAGGGTCCTGGTGGAGCTGCTGTGCCTGGTCCTGCAGGGCTCCTGGGGCTGCTCTGGGCTCTCCCGGGGGCTGGGACGGCCGTTGTGGTGGGAGCGGGAATATAAAGCCACAGAAACGGAGGATGCCCGGGTGTGGGAGTGGCAGGATAAACTTTGACCACAGGGAGAGAAGATGTTGGCTCCCAGCTCTGTCTCGCTCCCCATCCTCAGCCTTGCCCAGGCTGATCCCCATGAGAGTCACAGAGAGGAAGAAACATCGAGCTGAAAAAGCAGTGACAGCCGTTAGCAAGAATAAAAGGGATAAACAATGCAGTTGGGTATTATTCAATAGACCATTAATGCTACAAAGACATAAAATAGGCACATGGGAGTTGTACCTATAATTATACTTTTAAAAAAGGTAGGGTCAGAATAAAATGCAAGGCCAGGAATATTCTGCTAGTTAAGAGAATTACATGTTACACAATGGAAGAACTCAATAATAAAAGAGAAAAAGGGAATAATTATAGTTATTTTGGAACAATGAGATTTCTGGGAAGAGAAATCTAATCCATCTTTTCTTCATTTAAAGCACCAAGTCCAGTTGTTTTCAGACTAGGCTAACTTCACACATTTATTTTCCATGTCTAAGAAGCTTTCTGACTGGGAAAAAAAAAGTGAAAGAAAAACGATCTCACCAACCGATTTATATTTGTAACCCTTTCTGTTTGAGAAGTAAGGATTAGTCAGGCCGGTGTGTGAAGCTGGGGGATCCACGAGTGTCGCCCTGATTTTTTCAGCCTTCTCTTCTGTTTCACAGTTTTATAGTTTAGGTTTCTTCTCACGCTCTGGTCTGTAAACACCAGCAAATGTTTATCATAACTTCCAGGTAGTTTTCATTCTTTGCCTTAGAGCTATGGACAGCTGATGGACAGTTGTCCTGACCAATGGGGTGGGGAGAGGTGTCAGCCTTCTCCCCCAGTCCCTGCCCTTTGTAGAGATACTATATATGGAGTCAGACTTTCAAATAAAGTAGTTTTTAGTTCATGCCTTCTGATCAAAGCGTGAGTGTGTGTGTGTGTGTGTGTGACACGAGGAGCTGCCACCTTGTCCCTCTCCCTGTCGGTGTCCCCTGCCAGCCCAGCCCTCGTGTCCCTCTCTGGGTGTCCCGCACTGATGGCCACACTCCTGGAAATGAGCCCCTCTCCTGCCCTGAACTCAAACACCAGCGGGACCAGCCCCAGCCCGGGCAGGCAGAATGGATCCCCTGCTCCTTCCCAGGCAAGGGCAGCCCTGCAGGAGGGGGTGGCCAGAGCCAGCTCTGGTTACAGCAGCAGACCCCTGCCAGGGGCCCTTCCAGCCTCCCTCCTCGTCCCTGCTCCTCTTGCATTTCTTGTTTGCTCCACACTCACGGAAGCAGACCTCGGGTTTCATTATCAAATCCAGTAGCAGTGTTCTCTTACAGACCAGAATATGCTGCTCTCCGCCTGAAAAATATCCTGGCATTGTATTTCTCATAATAAGTTTTAATTGGATTTTAGCTCTCTGCCTTTTATACTCCATCTTAGGCTTTATTTGGCTTAATTACAAATCCATAGTTATTTGTTATGTGGCTCTGGTTTGATATTTTGCAATGACAATTACATTTTTATTCAAAGAAAAAAAAATGTATTAGGAAAAAATAGCATGAGACAGGCTCTTTGTATGACCTGATTAATTGAATTCTAGTTTCATGTGCATTTATGATGAATGATTGTGTGCCAAAAAGTGACTTGGATATTAGATCAGAGTACACTTATTCATTTTAATTGGTTTGCACAAAGTGCAAGAGGCTGCAATAATAGATCAGCCCTGAGAACACAACAGTAATGGAGGCCCCCAGTACCCCGACAGCTCCTGAAACTCTGCTGCAGAGCCTTTAAAACCTTCCCCTGCAGAGGAGCAGTGAGCTGGACAGTGAAGCTCTGGCACTTCCATGCCAGGGAAGCAAGGACAGAGGCTCAATCCCTGCTCTGCTTGCCTCTCTTGAGAGCTGCAATTTAGTTTTAATTACTCATAACACTCACTAGTAAAAATGCTGCCGAATGGTCTTGCAGAAAAATAGAGAAGCCATAGGAATTCGAGATGGTATCTCACTGCCACAACACCTTTTTGGAAACATTGCTCAAATAGACAGAAAATGGAATAATAATAATAATAATAACAACAGTAAGTAACCATCCCATGAGTACTGGCCATGAGCTGCTCCAGGACGGGGTGTGGGAATGGAGACAGCGCTGCTGACTGCAGGACCTGTTACTGCATCACGGAACAGCTCCAGCCCCTCCCTGGGCAGCCCCTCCAGCGCCTGCCACCCTCCATGGAAGGAAGTTCCTCTTCGTGTTGAGGTGGAACTCGTCGTGTTTGAGTTTATTGCTCCTTGCCCTGTGTCTGGCACCACTGAACAGGGTCTGGCACCGTCCTCTGCCAGCCCTTGGAGATGTTTGTCTGGACTGACGGGATCCCCTCTCGGGGTCCTTGCAGGGAGCAGAGCCCAGGGCAGGGCGGCCCATGGGAGCGTTTCCAGCCCCCAGCAGGCGCAGCCACGGGAGCAGAGGCACTCACCACACCGGGAATTCGGGCAGCACTGCCTCGGGCTCTGCAGCTCCAGTGGCCTGCAGCCACAGCTCAGCCCTGCCCCAGTGTCCCCTGATGTGACATGGCACTGGGGAATCCAACCTGACAAACCAGGGGCCACGCCAAGTCTCGCTGAAGGAAACAAATTTTACTGCTTGCTTTCCTCACCGACTCCATTAAATCCAAGTTGCCAAGAGCTGAAGCTGTTCACTCACCCCGTTTTTATGGTGACACATCAAATTAGGATGAAAGTAGGTGAGGAAAACGGCAGCACATGAGCACACCACGCTGGTGCTCTGAACCAAGCCCGAGGGAGGAAAAAAATGCCAAGTCCTACTTTTGGAGGATGAGCATTCCAATGACAAAATTTGGTATTTTATTACCACAAAGTGATTCATTTC
>WBMY01001701.1:108208-125798 GCA_013397315.1 Donacobius atricapilla | reverse complement strand
GAGCGTTGGCAGGGCCAGCCCAGACCCTCCCGCAGTGACGTCGCCTTCGCGCCGCCCTCCACGGCCTCAGCAAACAGAACGGGGCCCAGGGCTCCCCAGGGCTCCTCAGCCAGCCCAGCGCTCTGCTCCGTCCCCACAGGGCCCCCCAGGTGGTTTGTGTGCACAAAGCAATGCCCTCCTGCCGCGGGCAGGTGAAGGACGGGTGGTGTGCCGGGCACTGCCAGCCGCCCGTGCCCACCCAGCTCCAGCCCCGCGGCTCCTCGCCAGGGAACGGCTGCACCAGCGGGGAGCTGACAGAGGCTACAACACCTCCCATTCCAGCAGGGCTGATGATGAAAAGTTCCAGATTTCTGCCCTGGGAGGGGTTTCAGGGACCCCATTACAGAAACAGGCTGGCCATGCCCATGGAAAAGAGAGGCAGGGCCAGAGCCAACCCCGCAGAACGAACCTGGGATTTTCCTGTCACCACAGGGCAGGATGGGGAGCACCCATCTCCAGACAGGCTGCATTGTCTTGCACCTGTAAGCACAGGATAGTGCCAGTCACAGGACAAATAGAGGGTTCCAATGTGGAAGTGACAGAGGGACAAAGGAAAAACAAAGGCTGGACTCGGGCAAGGAGAGACACTGCCAAGCAGACAGGAACCAGGACAGTTTGAGGTCACATTCTAATTTATATTCAGAAACAGCTTCCAGTTTCAGCCTCAGGATCAACTGTTATTTTTCCCACCTATTATCTTCCTAAATGTCCTTGTGCTGAGAGGAAGCGGCCGTGACTCATGTCTGTCCTTGGCTAAATGCTCCAAGGGCTGAGGGGCCACAGCCCTGTGCAGGCTGTGCCAAGGGGCAGATTCAACACACCCCATCCCCAGGCACCCCTCAGTGCAGCCCTGCACGCTGCCAGAGATGCCTCCCTGTGCTTCCAGCAGCATCCCAACAGCAGCACAGTGACCCAGAGACCAAAACGGTGAAATCGAGGACACCAAGGGGTTTTTTCCCCTCAAAAGCCAAGCCTTGATTGTAACATCATTACAAAACAAATACACGGAGTAGGACTTCTGTGAGCTTCAAGCAGGCAAGACATGGAGGGGCTCCAATAGTTTTCTCTTTTTCCCACTGACATTAGTGAGCAACAGCTCAATCAGACAAGCACCATCAGAAAAACGGATGGAGGGGTCTGGAGTAGAAAGGTCATCTTTAAGGAGCTGAGCATGAAAGCAGCTGTAAGAAACCCAAAACTAGGAGAGAAAATGCCGTCAGTGGGGTTCTCCTTGTCCCCCCTGTCCCTGCTTGAGAGCAGCTGCACGTGTGGGCTGTGGTTAGCAGGACACCTGCACCGCCTGAGGAACGGCACTCACCTGGGGCAGGGCGAGGAGTGCAGGTGCCACCGCTGCCCTTCCCAGCAGTGACACAGAACGTCCTCCTGCCGCGGCCCGCCCATCCCACCACAGCAGTGTGCCTGCTCTCCCGTGGGGGAGGCTCTGGCTTGCATCCTAATAACGGGCTCAGGAGGCAGAGCCGGGGCCACCCGCTGCCAGCAGGAACCCACAGGCACTCCCCGGGCACTCCCCGGGCAGTTCTCTGCTGGGAAGGGACGTGTCAGGGGGCACAGATCCATTTGGATCTGTGTGCCTGACACAGCACTTACAGCTTTGCAGGGCTATTTGCTCACCATGACTCGGCAGCACCTAAGAGAAAAAGCTTTGCGAAGGTTTAAGGCAGCAGAAAAATCCTTTTCCCTTCCCAGCGTTTCAGCTTCTGGAGGCTCATGTGTTCTGGGGAGCAGAAGTACTGAGAGCTGCCCCCCAAAGCTCAGCAGCCAGCTCTGGCCCGGGGCTTTGCGGGCACTTCTCTGCCAAGGGCAGCCCCAGGGAGGAGCTGCCCAGGGCTCCGTGCAGGGGACACGGCGCAGCCCAGGGGCAGCAGATGCCCCCTGCTCCCCACACTGGCACTGCGCGGCAGAGCACACTTACCTGCTCCCTCTGCACCTCAGGTAGATTATGCTCCACGCCCGCAGAATTGGGAAGTTTAGAGTTGGATCAAGCGATTATGTCAGGGAATTTTTGCCTCAGTAGTACACCTGATATAGCATATCTCAGTAGCACACCTTACAGACAACGGGGTTGTTGTGACTGTTTGCAAAACCCCTGTTGAAACTCTCCAGAGTGCTTGGCTACAAGAGAATTGTACTTGGGTAATTCTGTTCATCTTGACCCTTCCAAAAGTACAATATAATTAATTTCAAAATGAAACTATTTCAAATTACATGAATGCTTTGTCTGAAGCCCAAATTACTTCTTTCTCAGGGAGGGATTGGGGCTATTCACTAATGAAGCAACTTCTGAACTAAACAAGTTTCACAGCTGCTGGCTAAGCTGCTGCTGCCTTTCATGGAAACAGAAGCATCTCACGTAGCTGTTCGCTTTAGGAACACGACGGTTCTTGCCTGGCTGCGGCTCTCCCCACAGCGGTGATGTTCCTGCTCCAGAAACACGAACGCCAGTGACGGCCCTGCTGCTGCGAGGGGATCTGCAGAGGGGCAGGGCCGGCAGCTGGGCAGCGCTGCCCGCACGGGGCTGGCAGGAGCCGGGCATGAAACGCTGTTCGGGAGGCGCAGGGGCCATGGGAGCGTTCCAAAACGATGCTCCCGCTTTGTTTTCAGTTCTCACACAGCAGCTGTTGCCTCTGCCCACCAGAACTCGTAGTGCAGCACAGACATTTGCCTTCCTGGCGCTGGGAGCTGCCTGCGCCGGGCAAAGCTGTGCGGGTTACCAGGGTGATCCCGTCAGTGCCCCGAGCACAGATGGACGCCTTCAATCGCACGAGAGGAGAATTTCCTTCATGGAGAGGCTGTCCAGCCCTGGCCCAGCTGCCCGGGGCACTGCCGGAGTCCCCGTCCCTGGAGGGATTTAACAGACGTGTGCATGTGGCACCTGGGGACATGGGTGGGGGACAGTTGGACTCAGCGGCCTTAGGGGGATTTCCCACCTAAACAATGGTGATTCTCTGACACCTGTACCCCCAGATAATCCACGGCGTGTCAGAAGCAGGGGCAGCCTGGCGGAGGGCTGAGGGACACACAGAAGCAGGTTATTAGCAGTGAGGCTGCCGGCTCCCGGGGAAGAGCTGGAGGGCAGCTTTACCTTGGATTGCTCCTATAAACAGCCCGCGGTAATGAGCGGCGGCAGGAGGCAAATTGGAAGCGAGAGCCCACGGATTACAAATGTGAAACTGCGGCCCTCGCTCTTAACAGGCACGGGGAGTGTCTCTGTGAGAGATAAACGAACCTGGTGGGGAGAAGCTGAGCAGAACGAACGAGGGAGGGAAATCTCTGTGCTTTGACAATTAGCAAAGGACTGACCAGCCAGAAGAGCAGCAACGCCTGTACAGCCCTGCCTGCTGCCCGTGGAGATAACGCCGACCTGCTCCCCGTGGTCGTCTGCCGAAATCCAGGGGATGCTTCTCCCTTTTGCAGATCTGACAAAGTAATAACACGTCCTGTGAGGGACCTTTCCCTCTGCTGCTGGTGACAGCCCAGCCCTGGCTTATCTGGCAGCTTGGAGCGCGATCATTAACCCTCCACGGGAAGCACAAGGCTCGCTGAGGGTTAATGATCACTGTGCCGCCTCCCAGTGGGGGCACAGGCGGTGATTTATCACCATTTGCTGCTGCAGCCTCGATGCCTTGAGCGACGTTCCGCTGTTCAGCGGCGCCCTCCGCTCCCCGGGCAGCCGGGAGGGGATGGGCAAAGCAGGATCCCCCTCCAAGGACTGTTAGAACTCCTCTGCGCTCATTGCCACGATAAACCCTTCTCGGGAGCCCGGGAGAAGCGTGCCCGAGTCTGCGGGCCGGGAGCAGAGCCCCGGGGGTCAGATGGAGCCGCTGGCCCCGGCCTGGCCGGGGACTGCAGGGAGAGTGTCCCTGCAGCAGCTGCTCCGTTTGAACCAAAGCCGATCAAAATGTTTACTTACATCTCATTTCCAGCCGGTGTTGGCAGGCAGGAGATCCAGGCAAACATCACCAAATCCACACAGCACTCCCCAGAGGACAGGCAGTCCTAAAACCTCCGAAGAGCTGGGACCTAGGCAGCCAGGCAGGTTTTCTGAAAAGCAACCTTTTCTTACCAAGCCATTCCTCAGACGTGGTGGGGTTTTCCTGCATGGCTGAATAATGTGTATTCTCTGAAATTTGTGTTGTTATTTGCTTGACTGAAAAACAAAAATTTCCACTTCTAAAGGGAAAAGCCCCAGGTTTGATCTAGGAGTAACTCTTGCTAAGTTCATGTGAAAGGAAATAAGGCCCTTCATCTTCAGATGCGTTTGAAAACCCCAATGCAATTCCTTTGCATCTCTGATAAGAGATGAAGCTTTGAAAGTAACACACAGTGTTTGTTTTTCAAACAAACCAATGCAGATTTAATGATAGCCTCTATCTACCTTTCCTTACATTCCTGATCTCAATTTAAAAATACTCGCAGGTATTGCAACTGTCAGCTTGGTTCCCAAAATACATCCTTATCTTTTTCTGTACACAGGAAAGCATTTATCACTTCTCCCCTTTTGTAGGAGTGTCAGCATTTGTGTGGTAACGCCTTTCTGGTACTTTGTCATGTACCCAGCCAGGGAGATTATCCGGGAGGGTTTTGCAGGCAGCAAACACACAGAGAAGGAAGCATATGGTGCTCTGTTTAGAGAGGCAATGCCAGTCCCATCACCGCCGAGGTCCCAGAAAATGCAGCTCAGATGCAAATTGGTTCCATGAAACCAGGGGAAAAAAATAACAGTCATATTTCTAAGGAAATAAGGTGAAAAAAAATATTAACTCTGAGCAGACTAGACAGCACTGGCAGGACAGGTAGTTTTTCAGCAGTCAGTAGGGTTTTTTCCCCTATCAGAAATCCTACCTGTGTTTTTCTTCTACCCCAGCTTCTGACAACCAAGACTGCACATTGGGGAATTAATTCTGAGCCTGGAAATCCCAACAGATGAAAATGAGCAAATTTCAGAGCAGTTATATGAACATCTGCCATGAAGGAAATATTTGCTTTGCTTGCCCCCACCCAAATCCCAGGGATTCTTCCCAAAGGAAGCCTTTCCCCACCCTGTTTAGCAATAGTAGCCTTGCAGGGAGGCGCTGAAGGGCAGCAGCGAAGGATGGTGCCTCCCTGCCCCCGGTGATGGTGAGAATATCCTCCCACAACCACCCAAAGGGGTCGCTGCTAAAGCCAACCCCAGAGACCACGTCCACAGAGCAGGAACGAGGCAGCTGGATTTTGGGGTAGCTCTCACTGCCCATCATGGCACAGTTCTGTTTGGGAGCTTAAGCTCCTGTGCTGCAGAAGTCTGTCAGCATCATCCCCGAAGTGCAGAGCTCCCGCTCCTGGGCTGCAATCTGAGCGCCAGGTTATGGGGTCCCAGCACCCCACAGCGCTTCAGGCACCCGGGGCAACCCCGCTGGCCCTGACAAACACGGCAGCAGAGGGGATCAGCAACATCCCCTGGAGCTCAGGAGTCGTGAGGATGATGTTCTGCACCAAAGCCGGTGGGAAATGCCCCCCCGGCTGTGTGCAGTTACAGACCCAAGTGATGGTGCAGAACCCAAGGGGGCTCAGGCATCGGCCCAGTCCCCAGCCACAGCCCCAGGGTGCCCCAGCCTCCCACACAGCCTGCCCGCACCCCAAAAGCACGGCATCCGGGAGCTGCCAGGGCAGCAGCGCCCCTGGCTGTGCCCACCAGCTCCCTGGGCAGACGGATGCTCGCTGAGCTGCTGACAGCCACCTCCAGGGGCGGCGCTGGGGTGGCACCTCTCCAGATATTTAGGCACTCGCTGTGTGTGCCAAAGAAGTTATTGAGCAACTGACTTTGTGCTCTGAAGCATCTTGATGTTGATGCTTTATCATTTCCTGGCAGTTACAAGTGTTTTCTGCTTTTCTTGCCATTACTACTTTTCCTGAAGCCCCCGAAGCAGCTTCGTTCCATGGCTGTGTCTCCAGCACAGTCTGCAGCAGCTCTGGAGTTTATGAGCTGGAATTAATGGCAAATGTAGCTTTTGGCTGAGCCTGTCAGTGCACCCATGAAAGCCCTTGTCAGGTTTCTGTGGAGCAGAACCGGCTCCATCCCACACCTTGCCTGGGTGCTTATTGATGCCCAGCACAGGTACCAGTGTTTTCTTTCATCTGCTGCCTCTCCATAAGGCCTTCAGAGGTTTCTCTTGTGGCCGCATGACAAACTTCTTCAGTGTCCATTAATTTTTTCTTCTTATTCTTCAAAGCAGATGAAAAAGCAGAAACCAGATCTTTTATCAGCTGTATGGGTAGATTCATCTAGGCTGCAATTTTTATTTCCATTTTTTTTTCCTGGGGGTATGTTAATTGGCTCCCAAGTGCAGGGAAGAAAGAAAAAGGCACTGCGGCAACACCTCAACGCAGAAGCAAGAAAAGGCAGGGCTCAGGGTGTTCTAACTTTGTGAATGAGCAAAATAATCTGAATCCCATGAGAGCTGTGAACAGATGGCATAACCCTGGACTCTTGTTCCTAGCCCAGTTCGACCTTGTAAAGAGAGCCTTAAGGGTGAACAAACAGGATGGAGAAACAGGGAATTGCCTGTTCCTCCCAGTCATCTTTCCCAATCTACAACTGCATATGGTCATCTTCATTAACCCAAAAAGTGTTCAGGATAAGCAGGATAATATCCTTCAGAGCAAACCCCCTCCATCGCTTTTTTGTCTCCTGCCCTTCTTCCACGGGCACAATCAGAGAACACAAACAGCAATGCTGGAATTCACGAGCTGATTTCTCCCCCGAGCAGCAGAACAGATGGCCTTGGGCCAGTTGCTCACTTCCTGCACATCCAGAAGGTGGTCAGGAGGCGCAGGAAGGAGGGGTAACAGGTTTAACCGGTGCCCAGAGCAGCTGGGGCTGCCCCTGGATCCCTGGCAGTGCCCAGGCCAGGCTGGACAGGGCTGGAGCAGCCTGGGGCAGTGGGAGGTGTCCCTGCCATGGCAGAGATGGCGCTGGAGGGGCTTTGAGGTCCCTCCCAACCCCAAAGCAATGTGGGATTCTGTGAGCGCACCATAACTACCTGAAGGAAGTGGGATAACAGCAGCCAGCAGCTGCAGTAGGTTGTGATAGTTACTGACCAGCTGGAGCAATCCGTGTTCAGCTTGCATCAATTGCTGTACAACACCTTCCTTGGTAAGGACTTGCTTCAACAGCAAACGCCAGGCTCCTCAGAGCTGTTCGCTGAGCACAAACGAGCTCCCTTATAATTCATCTGGGTTCATCCCTTATTTTTTGGACACTGGAACGGGAGGCAGGCACTCAGTTCATAGCCAGCACTTCCTGCCAGCTGAGGGAACTTCCCAGGAATTCTGCAGGTGGCTCAAAATAAAGCAGCAACGCTTCCTGGTGTGGCATTGCTGATCCAGGAGGAAAGGAGAGAGGAAAGCCTCCACCCTGGGAAGCCTCGGCCAGGCCGTGGCTGCGGCGCCCAGCGTCCCCAGGCAGTGCCCGGGCCCCGTTTCCCGCTGGATTTTCCCACCTTTCCAGCAGCACGGCCCCCTCCTGCCAGTGGCACGAGCGCTGTGGCACGGCTGAGCCCCGCTGTGGTCACTGCGTGCCTGGCTTTCCCTGCAGTGGGGTCCTCACCCCGCCAGCGTCCCGCGTCCCACGTGGGCACGCACAGCTCTGCCACCCCTGCGCTGCGGGAGGATAATGAATGTCCCTGGGCAAAGGCAAAACAAAACACAGGCACAGAACACTTGCTCCGGTTTCTTGGGAGATGTGACAGAAGAAAACAAGCTCCCAATCCCCCTGTCATTTTGCATCTTTATGCAACCATAAAAAAGCCATTTTTCCTCGCATTGTTTACTGGTTTACTACCAAGGCCCCCTCAGATTTTGTTCCAACATGAATATTAATTCGAGTATCATTTATATTGTGAACAAAACGAGAAAAATATCTCAAGGCTGTTACGAATCCTCATTTTCCTGGCAGAACAGTCTGGCCCTTTTAAGAATAAACACCCAATGATTATTCCTATATTAACTGGTGCTTTACAAAATCAATACAGAAGCATGGTCCTTGCATGAAAGGATTTCACCGGACTCAGCTCTGCCTCTGCCCACAGCTGGATGACACCACAAACTGGTTAAGCAGCCCTTGGCCCTGCGGGCTCGTGTCCAGCTTGGTGCCCCCAGGATGGCCCGTCCCTCCAGCCTCCCGAGGAACTGCCGTCTGTGCCCAGAACCACGTGTGGCACTGCGTGGCACTGCTGCTTTCCCACCCTCTGGAAAACTGCCCACATGAGCCATTGAATTGCTCAAAGCATCTCCCAAAACAAGTGGCAAAAACAGACTCCCAAGACCTTCAGGAGTACAGGATTTATCTCTGAAAAAAGAGATAAAAGAGCACATTTTTGCCATAATACACCAGGTTCTGTCCCTTCCTTCTCCAGGTCTGGCCCAGTGGCCAGAGCCCATGAACTCAAACACTACCAGGAAAAAGGGACTCCAAGAGCAGAAATGGTTTCTGTTCTCTTCCAGACCCAGAATTATTTTGATCCCCCTGTGTGTTGAGCTTCTGTGGCACAAACAGAGTTTTACAAAGAGCTTTACAAACCCCAGGGGGAAGAGTGGCTCAGCCAGGTGGGTCCCACGTCCCTCCCTCCATTTGCTCCCCAGGTCTGGTTTTGTCCAAAACGTGGCATGGTCTATGGGTGTGAACTCCCCAGAGAAGCAGAAGGAGATGCAGCGTTGGAAACAGGGCTACAACAGCCATGGCATGAGGACCCGAGGAGCAGCTGCTGCCCAGGGACACCCACCATTCCCCCACCAGTGTCAGCAGGCCCCAGGCACCCATGGGTGTCAGCAGGGGCTGTAGGGACCCTAAGGAAATCAACATTTCTGTCTAAAACACCCTCAGCTTCAGCTACTGAGAGTCTTGCATGGAACTGTAAAACTCTTCTTGGTTCTCCTTCAAAGATTTTTACTTGGCCAAGGGAAAGTTAACCACTGGCAAACGGAAATTGGAATTAGTTGCTGTGAGCATTCTCATTGCTGTAATCATCCCTGGCTGCCTGTAAGGAGCAGAGAACAGTACTTGAAAGCACACAGACCAAACCAATAATCCCTCACAAATATAACCACCGCGAAGTACTGTCTCTCCCAAGCTATAAACAAGGATTAGGAAAGTTTGTCTTGCTTCGAATGAAGGATCTGGGCCAAGATCCAATGTCAAAAAATAACACCGAGAGTGGAGAAACCTAGCATGTGGCTAAGGATGATTTCTAATATTTATTAAGCTTATATTTCAAAGCCATCCAAAAACCTCCAGCCTCTTGAACCCGCGCTCTTGCGATGCTTTCACGGGCTGCTCTGGCTTTTGCAGCAGGGACTTGTTTACATCCCTTTTGTCCCTCTCTCTTCTCCCCTGATTGTTGCCTTTTCAATCTGCTGTCTGGGGGCTCGCTTCAGGGCTCGAGGGCTTTTAACACGAATCACCAGAGCTTGTTGCCATTTCCTGTGTTAACAGAGAAATCGTGAAAGGGGGAGCGGCAATTTCTCCCTCCATAACCCTCACCCAAGAGAAAAAGGTCGAGAAAGTTCAAGAAGGAAACTACTAAAGCACTGAATATCCCAAACATAACCTAATGTTCCCTAAAATGACGCTTGGCCGAGCACGGCGGTCAAGGGAAGAGACAGGAACAGCTTCTGAAAGGGACCCTGGAGAAAGGAGCGGCTGCAGCGGGCTCGGGCTGTCCTGGAGTGGGGGTTCCTGAGGGGACAGCAGGAGCGGGCTGCTGGCAGGGCCACCAGCATCCCCAGCAGGTCTGGTCACCCCCGGCACACGGGGCCGAGGCGGGAGCTGAGCTCGGCCCCGGGGCACTGCGGGGGCTCAGCTGCTCCGGGCTCGCTGCAGCTCCCACTCGGCTCCCGATATCTCCAGCTGCAGGCAGACCCTCCCAAACTGGAGCTGTTCTGCTGAACTGGCCCAGTTGTGTCTTCCAGCCTCACACACCAGACTGAACTCCCCCTTTCCATGAGCGGTTCTTATGGAATTCTTATCCTGTCTGGCTCCGCATGCCTTCACCAGGGCTTGCTGAGACATCCTCCGGCTCCTGGGGCTCCCCTGGGGCTGCTCTGGACGTGCAAGGATCACCAGGCACAGAGACCAACGTTCTTTCTGGGTGTGCTCACAGCAGCCGAGAGGAGCAGCCCAGTGCAGCCCCACCGCTGACCTTTGCTGCGTGTCCAGCTCTGCCCCGGCGCTGCCCCGGCGCTGGACACGCACTGCGGAGCCAACAAACAAAGCCCCCTGCCTCAGGCCGGGTAAAGGGCGTCTCTTGCCTTAGGAAGTCCCTCCTGGATGGAGGGATCGGTGAGTGAGTCTCACGATGTGAGCGGGGCAGGGCAGGGAGGTCCGCAGCAGCTCTGCGGCAGGAGGATGCGCCCACCACAGCCCCCAGCAGCCCCTGGCTGCCGCTGGCAGGGCAGGTTTCATGGCAGAGGGCTCAGAAACTGCCTGATTTGGGGCCAGTCCCAGCACTCACACCCAAACCCAGCTCCTGGTGCAAAGAAAACGGCTTCCCAAGGCCTGGAGTGAGGAACTTTAGAAACCAGCCACCCACCCCGGGAAATGTTTGCAAGCACAACCAACGAAGGCCACGGACAAGGCGGCCGTGGAGGAGCTGGGAGGCAGAGCACTCCCGGAGTTTCCCGGCTGCCTCTGCCCTCTGCAGCTGCAGGGACATGGGGAAGGTGCCACACAGATGGACCCGGGCAGGAAAACAGCTGGAGTGTTTAATCCACCACAGGAGGCTGTGCTCGGGCCGGGTCAGCTGTGCCCGTGGCAGACAACAAAGCTGCCTCAGCCAAATTGTCCTTGTGTAACTGCCTGTGTGATCAGAAAGAAAAAGAAGTAGCTCAAGTAAACCTCAAGTTCCACGAGCTGTTGTCAGCATCTCACCATCTGTGCATTGCAGGTTGCAAAAATCAGGTCCTGGGTATCCCCTTTTCCATTATCCCTTAATTACTTATAATTCCTACTGGTGTTGGTCATCTGGAAAAAAACCACAAAGGCAAAATCCTCACTGCAAGTTCTCTTCCAGCATCCTGAAGCGAGCCCTGAGTTGTGCTTTTGGCTGCAGGTCCCTCTCTCCCCAGGACATTCAGGTTTTTGATGCCTCACACAGTGAGTGTCCACCAGAAATGAGTGAACCTCAGCAGGGAAGAAGTCCCTGCGCACCTTGTGCAGTGAGGTACAGCTGCAAAAGGCCCTTAGTTCATTTTGCTGATTATAGAGTTGCTTATATCCCTTTTCAGTAAAGCTTAAACGCCAAGCAGGCTGGAGTGGCTCACCATTAAGATTTCTCATAAATCATATTGGGCAGTCCAGACTGCAGAAGCTGCAGAGGATGAACTGAGCTATCGAGCAGCATTGCTTTAAAGCCTCACAGAATGAAAGAAGGGTAAGATGATTTCCCAAAAATCTGAAAAAGCCGCTGCAGGCTGCCTGGAGGGAGCAGGGATGTGGGCCAGAGCATGTGGCTGGGGCTGGGGAAGCACAGGTCCTGCTGGGTGCTCCATCCTCTGCTCAGCTGCCTCAGATTTATCTGCTCCAGACCTGGGCTAGCTGATGGCTGGGCCAAGGAACAAGATCTTTCATTTTCCTCTCTTTATCTGGCAATAGGTGGAGCCTAGGAACATCCTCATTGCTTGGAAGCAGCAGCTTGAGCTTGGCTCTCAGATCCTCCCATCCCTCCACGAAGCCCTGAGAGCCCCTGGGGGGGTGCTGGCTGTGATTTCCCTTTCTCCCAAGTGAGCCCACGAGGTGAGGAACACCAGGACCCTCAGGCATTCCTCAGGTGGCCCTCGGTGACCCAAGAAACACAAGCCAAATGTCTCTGTGGCAGAGAAACGCTGCTCTCTGGAGAGCCGGCTCCTGGAGGGACGGCGTGGGGCTGCTGCCATCCCCAGGGAGGCAGGTGCCCTGTGTGAGCCCACGGGGACTCCCCAGCCACCAGCCGGGCACGGGGCAGCACTGCTGGGGCTGGGCTGTGGGTGGCTCTCAGAGCTTTCCTCAGCACATCTGAGAGCAGAGGACACCCTCACACCGGGGTGGTGACGCCGTTCGTCACTCACACACAAACACACACTCGCACTTTGATCAGAAGGCATGAACTAAAACTACTTTATTTAAAGGTCTGACTCCATATATAGTATCTCTACAAAGGCCAGGGACTGGGGGAGAAGGTTGGCACCTCTCCCCATCCCAGTGGTCAAGACAACTGTCCATCAGCTGTCCATAGCTCCAAGAACAGGAATGAAAAACTTTCCTTGAAACTACAATAACATTGGCCAGTGTTTACGGATCAGAGTGTGAGAAAGAACCCAACATACGAAACTGTGAAACAGAAGAGAAGGCTAAAAGAATCAGGGCAACACCAGTGGTCTCCAGCAGGGTCCACGCAGGCTGGGCTGTGCAACCACAGGGATTTGTTTGTGTGGAAATTTCCCCTCCTGTGTCCACTGCTCTCCCTCCTTCCCCTTGTCACAGAGCAAGTCGCATCTCCAGCTCTGGTGGTACCTGTCATCCAAACAGGAAAGAAGGGGCTGAAACGTGGCTGTTGGCCCCTGGCCAGCATCGCCCCCTCTGCAGAGAGAGAAACCTTCCAAAATAACCATTCCGAGGTGGCACAGCCCCGTAGGCCTGAGCCACCTCCTCTGAAGCCCACGGCCAGCAGGCAGCCGTCCTGACTCAGCCTCGGGCTCTGCAGTGCCTTTGGGGGCCTCAAGCCCCGCGAGCAGCGCAGGGGTTTGCACAGCCACAGAAACGTTGTGCAGCAGCTCCTGGCAGCGCAGGGAGAGGAGGCGGATTTTACACACAGCCTCGGAGGAGAGGAGAAAAGGGGGAGGCTGGAGTCAGCTGAAATGTTAGCATGACAGCTCTCCTTCTGTTCCTGCTGGAGCACGCCTGAGCCCCGGCTGCCAGAGGATAATGTCACACTGGCAGTGCTTCTGTTACTATGGCCGTAAGGAGTGAATGGGAGACAGAGCAGGCCTGGGGCGCCAGGGCACCCCTGGCACCGGGGAACCAGGGGGCTGGGGAGAGGTGCTGAGCCCAGGACAGGACCTCGCTGTCCCCACCAGAGGCCAGGGCAGCTGCCCCTACACGTCCCAGAAGGTCCATCCCTTCTGGAGCAGAAGCTGGGATGTTGAGGTCCCCCCTGCCATCACCCCAGGGCTGCCCAGCAGCAGCAGCAGCAAACCCAGAGCCCTGGTCTCTGCCCCAGAGCAGCGCCAGGCTCAAACCCAGAGCCCTGGTCTCTGCCCCAGAGCAGTGCCAGGCTCAAACCCAGAGCAGCGCCAGCCTCAAACCCAGAGCAGCGCCAGGCTCAAACCCAGAGCCCTGGTCTCTGCCCCAGAGCAGCGCCAGGCTCAAACCCAGGGCTGCCTTCCCCTCGGCTGCTGCCCTGGGTGCTGCAGAAACCTTTCCCCGTCCCGAGGATGGTCATTTTCTCTCTCCAGCATGTGCTGCGTGGGGCTCTGATGCCCTGATAAAATGCTTCCTGGTTGGGAAGCTGTGTGAGCAGTGCCAAGGAAATGGCAAGGCGTTCCAGATAATTATGCTTTAGTAGAGCTTAATCAAAGAAGCCGTGGACTCTGCTAGCAGCAGAGCCGTCCTGCAGATGTATTGATTTCCACTCTGAAAGCCATATCTGTGTGCTGGAGCATGTAGAGAAACAAAAAGCCAGGATTGTGAGTCCTGGCTGGAAGACAGTTGGGATAAGCTTGATAAATCAATGTACAAATGGGCCGGTTTATTTTTCAGAAAAAAAAAAAAAAACCAGTAAAGAATAGCTCTTACTCTCCCACCACCTGAGCTTTTTTTCTTCGGAGTAAACAGGTTTTTGTTTGAAGAATATTTCTCTGGCTGGTAACTAGAGATGTTCTCTGTGATCAGGGAGGCTGAAATACTTTATCCTCTGCAGCTGAAGTGCTTCAGCAATCCCGGAATATTCCTCACAGGCAGAGCTGGGAGTCACCAGCACTGTCAGTGGGTATCAGGGCATGTCTGCATTTCTCATTTGGCTCAAGCTGTAACTCAGGGTACAACTGCCCAGACCCTGCAACACGTTCCTTTTTCTGTCAAACTGCATTTGCTGCAGGCTGCAGAGAATTACCTGCATTTACAGTGTGTGGGCGGTGAGTTCGAGGGCCTGTAACAGCCCTGAGACAGGATATTCCTGGCACCAGCCCTGGGCTGGAAGCATTAGTCCAAGTGCTGCATCCAAAGCAGGAGCTTGCAGCTCTTCTGGCTCACAGTGGGGACTGGAGCTGCCACTGGACCCCGAGAGCCAGGACCTGCTGAACCACAAAAAACTGCTCCTGCACTCCAACAACCAGGATTCTCAAATCTCCAGTGGGCTGAAAAATCTGTTTCTCTCCTCATCCATAATTAAGGAGCAACCAGCTCCCCTTGCTCAAGAGACTGGCCAGAATGCTCTGAACCTGGGCATTTTCAGTGTATTTGTTATTATTTTTTATTGCACTTCAAAACCCCAGCTTCCAAAGGGGAACGCTGTTCATGTGTGCTGCTAGCTGGAGCTTACACTGTCATGGTCATTTTTTAAAAAGAAATAGGAAAAATACAGATAGCTCCCACTTAAATAGTTTAGTTGGTTTATTGCTTTGTCCCCCAGCAGACCTGGGGCCACCTGCAGACACTTGGGCAGGGCTGAGGGGCTGGAGCCCAGGGAGCAGAGCTGGCCCTGGGGACTGTGGGCACAAACCGGCCCCTGCTCTGGGGAACGCAGAGCAGCACCAGCAGAGACACGGCAGATCCGTTATTCCTGCCTCAAAAACTGATCTCTTACAGTGAAACACTCCTGAGAATACAGCTCTTTCAACTACACTTTCAACTGGATTTTTTTTCCAGCTGCTGGGTGAAAGTTTTGGTCAAACTGAGGAGGTTCAGAGAGCCCAGTGGCACAAGGAACAGCAGCACAGCTCTCCCACCACGGGCTCAAACACCCTCTCCACCAAGAAACAAACCCTTGTCAGCCTGTCCCACCTCGCCTTCCCAAACATTGCACAGTCTTTGGTTTTGCACCAAAGGAGAGCAATTAAACCTCAGTCTCCAGCAGGCAGCCAAGCAGATTCCCAGCTCTGCGAGTCTAATCTGAGCAGACAGACACACACTCAGGTGTCCATAACCTTCATTGCCGAAAAAGCATTTTCATGTCGATCCCTTTCCTCGGCAAGCGGCGGCTTCCGAAGGCTGCAGGGTCCCAGCCCAGCTGCGCTGCCCAGGGCACAAGGCAGGAGCAGCTGGCAGCCCGCAGCAGCCTCAAACATCCCCTTCCCACCGGGCAAGACAGAGCAGAACCCACCACGCTTCATTAGAAGAAACAATTGATGTTTGGGTATGTGGCACATCCATTGAGTGACTGGAAAGGTCACCCTTTCAAAGGCCTGCGAACAGCAGCAGAGGGAAGGCCCCACCTGGAATACCAATAGGGAGGAATTCCATCACCGGGAGTCTTTCATTTAAAAAGAACAAACAGAAAGCTTTGTGCCTCTCTTATCTCTAATCCTTACCTCTCCCTCCAGAGGTTTGCTCCAATTAGTTATTTCGTATTAATCACAGTTAGTGCTGCTCATTTCCTCCCGTGTCCGTGGCAGAGGACAGCCAGGACCAGCGGTGCCCTGGGCACGGGCACGGGCACAGCCTGCCTGCCGGGGACATCAAGGGCTGCTTTTTATTTTCCCAAACCGCCCGCACACGGGGAGATCTATTTCTGTAATTGCAGGTGTAAATCTGCCCAGAGGCTGAGCTGTTCGGCCAAAATAGCTGGAGTCAGTGCAAAACTCCAGCACTTTTCAACTGGGGATTGTTTGATGCTATAGCTTATGGGGATGGTTTTCTTTTTGAACGTTTGATGGCTTATCACATGCCAAAGCCATGTGAGCTGTAGATCATCATTTTGTGTGTCGAGTGGGCAGGGACTGATGAACTTTGTAAAATTAAGAATAGCAGAGTAAAGGTGAGTAGGAAAAAAAATGAGTCCTTCACATAATGCAAGAATAAGGGACATAGCAATAGATTACTCCAGCAGCTCTAAAACAAAAAGAAATGTAATTTAATTTCGAGCTCATGCATTGAAAAAAACCACCACGTGTGAGAGTGTGCAGAAAACAAGCAGGAAAGCTCCTGGCCAGAACTGTGCTAATGGATGCAGTGGTGTAGATGTGAGGTGTGGGAGTTGAATAAGAACCACTTTCTCCTCATCCTCTCCCTCTGATGTGCCCTAATGCCCATTTTCCGAGTCAGCCACTGCGGGATGGACCATCAGCCTGACCTCACACAGCGCTCTGGTCTCCAGCCAAGAGCCCTGGGGCTCTGCAGCGTCCCGGGGCACAGCCTGGCTGCTGGAGCAGAGCTCCTGGGGCGGCTTTTCCTTCCTCCCACAGCGCAGCGTGACCTGTGCTGCCCAAGGAGAAGCAGCAGGAGCAGATTCCAGTGAGGCCCCCAGCGCCGGCAGCGGTGCCGGGCACACACAGCTCAGCTCGCAGGGCAGGAATTGGGGTGGGACTTGCTCACACCCCCAGCACAGTGGGGGTGGAAACACCCACCCTGGAAAGGGTCACCTCACACTGGCGCAGCAAACAGGGGCTTTGGCCGGGAATCTGCTCAGGTTTCCTTAACATTCCTTACTGATAAACAGCCTCCTTTTGGTTTTAACCCCTCAGCATTAATATGCTTTAATTTTATCTCGTTCCAGTTGGATCTCAAGTCCTCTGGCAGTTTTCAAAAGCTCAGAACCAGATCTCAGAGATCTTGAGAGCCAGAGCACGCCTTTTGTGTCTGAGAATTGATAGACCAGCAGTGAACGTCGAAGGCAATAAAAATTGTCCAAAGCACAGTCTTTATCTCAGCTCTTGACCCTGCTGGCAGCCCTGCAGGTGAGGGCTGGGCAGTTTTGATCTGCCTGCAGGAAGGTCGGGTGGTCCAGCCCCGCTCTGCCCGCCCTGCGTTCACCTCCTGTCGCTGCTGCTGGCGCAGGACCCACGAGCACGGGGGGAGCAGGCGCCCCAGGGGCCAGCAATTACCTGCAGACCCTCAGCACCCACGGCCCACCTCCGGGGCCTCGCCAGGTGTGACACAGGGGTCCTGGGGCTCCTGCACGGAGCCACCTGCCCGCTGGATTTCCTAGAAACAAAGCAAGACCGGGTGGGAGCTCATGCCCTGCCCTATTCCCATGGCACAGGTGGTGATGGGGGATTCCAGCGGGACTTGGAAGATGACAGTGGAGAGTGAGGGACCCGTCCTCTCCCTTTCCTCCCGAGCAGTTCGGGAGCAATTGGATCCGAGGCTTTCTTCACCGGCTAGGAAAGAGTCAATTAAGTAAAGGTGTTAAGTGCACTTGACCTTTTCTGCTCTTTAATTAGCCAGAGCAGGATGCTAAATCTCACTGTGCTGTTACCTAAAGACTGCAAAACATTTTTCCCTGTCTGCTCAGCAAGAGTCAGGCTCAGCACTCACTGTGGGGCGCTGGGATACACATGGGATGGGGTGGGATGGGATTGGGAT
>WBMY01001701.1:89424-107854 GCA_013397315.1 Donacobius atricapilla | reverse complement strand
GGTGGGATGGGATCCATGGGATATGATGGGATGGGGACAAATAAATCAGCACCTTCAGCAGCCTGTGGCACCTCAGCACTTTATGGGATCTTCCTCACTGCCTGGGAAATGAGGTGGCACAAGGGCAGCCCCGAGTGGCCTTGAATCCCCCCCTCCCTCATCGCCCTCCCTGCCTGCTCACACCCAGCCCCAGCAGCTGCCCGAGCTCAGCCTTTGATGATTTTCTCTCCACGTTCTGACCCCGTGGTGAACACCACTAATCAAAGAGCTGCTGTGAGAGACAGAAATGTGCTTTGGATTAAAATGTACGGAATCTGCAAGTTTCCTACCAATAAGTGTCTGCCCCACGCTCATCAGGTCAATGCCAAAAGCCACGGTCATCCCCCAGTTCATCAAGTTTAACCTTTCCCAAGTTATTATTCTCATAATTAGCTGTATTAAATAACTGCACTGAAGCACCACAGCCACAACAAGCTGAAAGTGGGAGAGAGCGAGGCAGGACTGAGTGCTGAGTCCTCAGCACAGGAGCTCACCTGGGATGGATGAAATGGCCACGGTGCCCACCCTGGGATGGATGGAGCAGTGCCCGTGGTGCCCACCCTGGGATGGATGGAGCAGTGCCCACAGTGCCCAGCCTGGGATGGATGGAGCAGTGCCCGTGGTGCCCAGCCCATGCAGCCTTGGCAGCTCAGGCACCTGAAGAGCCATCCTGCCCAGCAGAGCTGGCTGTGCTGCTGCAGTGCCAACACCACCTACCGCTTTTTCAGCAGACTCAAGGGTGTCACATTTTTGGTTATCTGCAAAAGAATAATCAAGGAACTGAAACCTGTTATTCCCTGTTTGATCTTTCTTGTCAAAATGTTAGAAAAAGGTCAAGCCCTTGGCCAGTTTGGGACAACTGAACCTGGGGTGCCCAAGCAATCTGCAGCAGAGAAGAGTGACATGTTTCTGCAAATACCTCACAGGCAGCAACTGCAGCTTTGCACTGACACCACAACAAGCTCTTCTCCTGGGAAACGTTCCCATGTTTATTTTACTCCTCCAAGTAAAAAAATGTAAATGTTCTTTTTTCCTCTACATCTTCTGTCTTTGCTTCTCTGTGTTTTGCAGAGCATTTGTCGCCCTGCTGGGCCCCATGGCAGCTCTGATCTGTAAGTGTGATCCAGCCTGCTCTCACAGGGTGCCAGTCCCCAAACCCACCAGGAGCAGCCTCGGGGGAGCCGAACTCCCACACGCAGTGTGAGAAAGCTCCTGGTTTGGAAAGTGAGTGCCTGGTGCTGCCAGACCACTCCCTGGGCAGGGGACAGAGAATCACAGAACCATTTTAGGCTGGAAAAGACCCCTAAGATGAAGGAGTCCAACCGTGGAACCAGCACTGCCAAGCCCACCCCTCCTCATCCTCCTCCCCAGCAGCAACCTCAGCTGTCCATGCAGGCTTGAAAGCCCAGAGCAGGGTGGTGCAGGGAGAAATTGGCTGTGTTGGAAACCCATGAGAAGCACTCACCACCCACCTTTTGTCGTCACTACTCCCCACCTTCATTCCCATTGCCTCTTCTCCAGAAAAAAAAAAAAAAAGTGCCTTTGGAACTCCTTATCAGCCCACAAACCACAGTGAGATGGGAAAACACATCTCTGCAGCTGGTCCCCCTGCATCCATCCCTGGGCTTCCCTCCAGCCTGGTTCTGGGCCAGCCCCTTCCCGGCAGGTGCCCAGGACCGGGGCTCTGGGGCTGATGGTGACACCAGCCCCAGCCGGGTGGCCAGGCCACCACCCCCAGCACGGGCTGCTGCCAGCCCCGCTGCCCCAGCCCCACTGCAGCAGCCGCTCTGCCGCTCCTGCAGTCGCCCAACTCCCCTCCGGCTGCCCGACCCAGCGCCCCGGGCAGGGCTGGCGGCTGTGCCACGCCAGGGGATTCATTTCTGGGGGATTCACTCCCCCAGACCTGCTGTGGGCTCTGAACAGAGGCGGTTTAAGCTGCAGGTCTGCGGAGCATCGCTCTGGCACAGCAGCCGGCAGCCTCCCCACGGCAGCAGGGGCCGGCTGCAGACCTGCACGGCCTGGAGGGGGAGAGCACCGTGTGCAGGTCCAGGCTGCGCAGCTGCCAGGGTGACAAAGCTGCTCCACTCACGCCCACACCCAAACCCCGCTCCTGGCTCCAGCTCTCCGCAGGAAGCACTGAGAGGGATCCAGGACCAAGCTCAGCTGGCAGAGACCCCGGCATCTGGGAAAAAAACAGACTTCTTAACTGAGGAAAAACATGGCAAAGCCTGATGTTTAGGGGCTGCAAGTGCTTTCCCCCCAGGCAGCAGGAGCAGGCCCAGCTGAGGAATGCACCTGCTCAGGGGTGAGCGCAGCAGAGATCCATCAGCAGTGTCTGAGTGTTCGGAGTGCCAGCCCCGGGCTGGCAGCAGCTCTGCCCCGCTCCAGGCAGGGAAATGCCAAAGCCCAGCCAGACCTCCCCGCGTGGTCCCAGTGTCACAGCCCCGGACACCCAGGCTGGTGCTACCAAACCAGAACAGAATCAATTTGCAATAAAACGTGCTCATGACCTCACATTGAGTCGTTGGCTCCACACCGAACATCTTTCTTTGTTGTTTTCCCAAGAAAATCTTCAAAAGCCCCCACTTCCAATCCAGTATGAGCAAGAAAACTTTCTGATATCTCAAGGACGTATGAGGAATGGGAAAACTGCAGCCCACAGGTCTAAGCCAGTGCTACTTTTCACTCTCTTGAAGCGTGACAAGAAACAGCTCCTAGTTTCTGGTTCTGAGGAAAATATCGATTTTTATCTTTAGCAGCTTTCTGTGTGGCTGTGCTGAATAACACATGGCACAACTCTGTGTAGTTACCATATGGAAATGATGAATGAATATGAAATGGAAGGAGCAGCAAAAGTCATTTTCCTGTGGCCTTGAAATGCAATGGGAACTCAGCTGGGAAGTGAAGGAGGGATCTCGGACACCAGCACAGCCCCAGCCCGTCCTGCACAGAGCACAGGCAGGGCCCCAGCGGACAACACCTGGACTGGAGGATCCTAAAGGTCCTTTCCAACCCAAAGGATTCTACAGTTCTAGATTCTATGGTTCTACTACCCTGCTCCTGTAACAAAAGCTAAGAGGAGCACATAAATTGGGTGCTTTTTCTTTAGAGGATGAGGCTGCTTTGAAAGTTCAGGCACAAGTTAAATTAGAAGGAAGTTACTTCAGAAAGCTGAGAGCAGTGTGAAGGAGTTGCCAGCTAGAGGGAATGATTTATTCATGATCTACAAGGAGCTTATGCAAGGAGGGAGTTGCTCCTCTCCTTCCCCCCCAGGCTGCACAATCTGCCTTGACACTTGACCAGTCGAAAGCCCATTAAGAAGTGCTTCATTATTGATACTGTAAATTGATTTATGATTAAATTAATGATACATGTCCAGCCAGACCCCATGGCAGCACCTCCCAGAGCCCTGTCCTGGACAGCCTGGCTGAGCTGGCACACAAATGAACGACGTGTTCCCCACTGTAAATATTGTCATGTCATGCTTTGGTACCCAGTGCTATTTTTAATATACAGAAGTAATTGCACCCCAACCCTCCTTCGGTGCCTGGGAGTATTTTGGACCATTACACACAAAGCCTCATGGAAAAACTGCCATTATTTTGCTTTTATGTCCAAGAAATTTTTCAAAGAGGTTGGGGGTTGTTTTTGTGGCCTTTTTTTTCTACTCTGAAGCCATTATTTGCCCCCAACTGAGATTAATAACAGCAGTTTATCACACCACATGCACTCATCAGCCTAGGGGAATACTCCCTGATTTGTTGGTTTTTCTCTTTCCTCCCATAAAATGCTTCATCAGTTCTGACAATGTAAAAAGTAGATCAGGAGTGAAAATTGCAGTTACCACATGATCACACTTCCCATTCTCTGGGATGAAGTCTGAGTATTGATTCCAGTTATTTTTGTGGGAAGATTTGCTTGAACCCCTGCTCAAGTCAAAGGAAAGATCCCAGTGGACTCAACCAGTTCAGGACTTAGGGAAGAACTTTCAGCAAACCTACAAAACTAATTAATTTTTTAAGGTCAGGACTTCTTTTCCGATGGCAAATTGGCTTGTCAAGTGAATGCCCTTTCACCACAGAAAGGGTTTCTGCAGGGAAACACTTCCCTCCCTGCGGGAGGATGGCAGCCTGAGAAGAGGGATATTTAGAGGCAGAAACGGCGCTGTGGCCGCTCCTCCTGGACAGCCCATTCCGGCCGTGTCCCTGCACATCCCACCCCAGTTCCCATCCATCCCATCCCATCCCACCCCATCCCACCCCATGCAGACACCCAGCACAGTGACACCCAGAGACACCAAAAAGGGACAGGGGACAGGACAGTGACACTCAAGGCTTACCGCAGTGCCAACAAAATCTGTGGAAACAGAAGAGAGAGAGGTCAGGCAGGGCAGAGGCTCAGCAGNGCGCTGCCCGTCCAGCCGCGGCGAGTGCCGAGCCCGGGCTGCGGGGGGAGCTTTCCCAGCCCACCTTTGCACCTGATGCCGGTTCCCAGCCCCGGCCCCGCTCCCCGCCCAGTGTCCCCCTGCCCAAGGACATTCCCCGTGCCCCGGGGCGGGGCGGCCTCGGGAGGCCCCGTGAGCAGCATCCCTCCTTCGNNNNAGCAGCATCCCTCCTTCGGGCAGACCCGGGAGTGCCAAGGGCGGCCCCGTCAGCAGCATCCCTCCTTCGGGCAGACCCGGGAGCAGCATCCCTCCTTCGGGCAGACCCAGGAGCGCCAAGGGCGCTGCTCATCCGCTGCCGCGCCCCTGCAGGAGCAGCGCCAACGTTCCCTCCATTCGCACACTGAAACACCTTCCCCGGTGTCAGCGGAACCGCCGCACAGAGAAGAATTTGTCTCTGCCTTGTAGCGCTGGTGACGCTGAGGCTGATCAAGAGGGGAGAGGAGGGGTGAGGCAGGAAGGGAGAACAAACCCCCTGCGCCGGCCCCGGGAGCGGCCGTGACAAACGAGGGAGCCGGGCCGGCTGCACAAGCGCGGGGATGATGAATGCTCCAGCAGGTGCAGCAGCGCTCCCGAAAAGGCTGCGAATGCCACCGAGCCCACTCAGGCAGGAAAACGGAGCTATTTAAGGAGCATCCCGGCTGCACGGGCAGGGAGGCGCGGGGATGGGAGGGAAGCGGCTGTCTGGCAGTCGGATTTGGGGATTGCGAGTGTAAGGGGCAGGTCGGGGAACTGCAGAAGGGAGGATTTACACCCTGAGTGGCAAAGGAGAAGCTGTGCAAGGAAAAAGAAGAGCAGGCAAGGAGATAAAATGAAATGGTAGCAGCCAAGTGCAGGAGAGTGCCAGGGGATGGGCTTGGCAGCCTGGCGTGAGGCCACTCAAAAGCCACCCTAATGTCCCCTGCCACCGTCCTCCTGGCCTCTATTCCATCTGTGTTTGAGAGTTTGGACTGTACCAGCTCCATTATTTGTTAGAGAGAGGAGATCCCGGGCAATGGTGGCGCTGACAACCTGCACTAAAACTGGACCTGTTTGTATTTCCAGCAGAATTACGGTAATGATTCTTGCCCACAAGCAGGTCCTCGGAGAACTTTACCCAAGCCCTTTCCGCACCCACCCGTGGCAGGAGTGTTCCTTGTCCCCACACACGTCCTGCCGGGACTGTTTGTGCCCCAGCCCTGCTCAGGGTCCCTGTCACACCCCCACAGCCCCGCAGAGCTCCCTGCAGCGGCAAAAGCCAATTTCTCCTGCTCCTCATTAATCAGCATCTTCAACTCCAGCAGACACTCCAGTAACATAAATGGACAAATAAATTCATTCTATCAAGGAAAAGTGATTCATAACCACTTCTTGTTTGGATCCGCAATAATGGAGGAAGATGAAACTCAGCTTTCTGAGAGTTCTTATTGGGATATGAGGGAATTTTTTAGATCTCCGTCTTTGAAATTATAAAAATCACATCCCATGTTATTCTTCAACTTGGAATGTTTTCAAGGGACCTGTTTCATTTTTCTGTATTTTCCACAGCCCATCAAAAAAAAAAAAAAAAAAACATCAGAGCAACAGCAAAGTTTTCTTCTGGATTTCAAAGAGACTGATTTTTAATCTCCATCGTGACACTGATCTATGCCTCAGCAATTCAGTTAATCCCCTGGTGTCTGTTTTCAGTCCTTTCAGTTGCTTACCTTGCCTGCTTAATATTAAAGTTTTCCAGAGCAGGGAATATCACTTACAGGATTTCTGCAGCACCCCAAACATTGGGCCCCTAATCTACACACTAATACAAGGTAAGTGGCTCATTTCCAGGTTTGGGGGTTTTTGTAAATTACAGTGAAAGGAAGTTTTCAACACTGAAGAGACAACTGGGCTGATTAAAGACCAACCCCTGGAGAAGGACAAGCTCTGTTCCATCTTCAAGGATGCGTTTAGAAATTATAGCCCCATTCAGCAGCTGGGAAGAGACTGGAATCTGTTATTCACCAATCAAGTTGTCACTGCCTGGAAGATTAGATGGTGCCCCAGGAGACAGAGTCAGCAGAAGTTTATAAATTTCTTGAGATTAATAATAAAAAATAAAATGCAACTTAAGGAGGGCTTGGCCAGGGAAGTGACCAAGGAGGGAGAGAAGGCGCTGGGGGGCCGATGACCATCACCAAGGGCACGTGACACGACGTGTCATGGCGAGAAGGGTCCTCAAACACACTGACGGGGGAAACTCCAAAAGCACAGGCTGAATAAAATCATAAGGTCAGAAGGAAGCCCACTGAACATCACCAGCCCAGGGACGGTCACTGGTGTCCCCTTGTGAGGATGAGAGGCTGACGGGGACCCTCAGGGAGTTCCGGCTCCCTCTGGGCTGGAGCAGAGGAGATGCTGACAGCACTTGTGGGTGACAGGAGCTGGGAGTGATTGTGAGAGCTCTGGAGGATGGGACCAGAATTCAAAGTGCTCTTGATGCCGTGGGAGTGCTGCGAAATCAGTGAGATGAAGGCAGTTACAGGACGCCTAGAGAGGAGAAATCACTGCACTGGCAGAAAATGGAGAACATCTGGCGAAGCAGCAGGATGGCAGGAAAGGCTCCTTTGATGCCTGGATAGGAAACAGCAGCTCTGAAAGAGCCTGGCTTGCAAAGGAGCTGCCACGGGACAAGGGCCAGGACAGGGCTCTGGAGATCAGCCACTTCCAAGGGCTGGGAATGAGCCCCTGCTCAGCTGTCACCCACCTGTGCTGCTGGGAGCAGTCCCCAGTGCTGGCCAGGCCCAAGGACATCCCCCTGCCCAAGGGAATCCCCCCTGCCCAAGGAAATTCCCCTGCCCAAGGAAATTCCCCTGCCCAAGGACATCCCCCTGCCCAAGGGAATCCCCCCTGCCCAAGGAAATTCCCCTGCCCAAGGACATCCCCCCTGCCCAAGGCCGTGTCCCCATCACAACAGAGGCACTGGGGACCTACACTTTGGGACTGCTTGGAGCAAACCACAGCGAGCAGGAACTCCCAGGCTCTCTCACATCTTTCCTCCCAAGTCTCTCAGCCACCTCTAAGTGGCAATTGATTCCTCCTTCTCCCAGAGCAACCCCAGGCACCCTCATGATACACAGGAATGAAAGGANCCCCTGCCCAAGGGAATTCCCCTGCCCAAGGACATCCCCCTGCCCAAGGACATCCCCCCTGCCCAAGGACATCCCCCTGCCCAAGGCCGTGTCCCCATCACAACAGAGGCACTGGGGACCTACACTTTGGGACTGCTTGGAGCAAACCACAGCGAGCAGGAACTCCCAGGCTCTCTCACATCTTTCCTCCCAAGTCTCTCAGCCACCTCTAAGTGGCAATTGATTCCTCCTTCTCCCAGAGCAACCCCAGGCACCCTCATGATACACAGGAATGAAAGGAACAAAACACATTCAAAATGTGTTTTCAGCAAATATGTTACAAAACCATTTCAGATCCTTCACTCTGAATGTCCCATTATCAAAACACAAACAGTCATCTCTCAGCCCTTAATACAGCTGGAATTATCTCACCTGTCCTCTCCATTATTCTTGGTGACAAGTGAATGGTATAAATGCCCCTCAGCCCGTGGATAAATAACTTCCCACACAGATTAGGTTAGATCATGCAGTGCTAACAAACACATCCATGGAAAGGGGACGTGCTAATCCATAAAGGTTTAGGTGAAGGAGGAAGCCATCAATCTGTCAGGAGTTACCAGGCTGTGCTTCTCCCTGTGTTACTGCAGAGATTTCTTCTGAAGCTCTCTACCCTCGCTCCTCTGGAGATTATGCAGGAATTGCAGCTGGAACACCATTTTCCAAAAAAAATTAAGGCTCTACCAAAAAGGGTTCCATCCTCCAGGAGTGAAAGAATGCCTTGGCAAGGAAACAGTCTTCTCCGTGAAACGTCTGCTTCCCTAATTAAGGAAGCCCTTACTGTGCATTTAACGCGGGGATAAAGGGGGGAAGAGACAAAAGCAACATTCCCGCGCTGCTACCAAAATAAACAAACGGCGGTTTCACGGAAGTTGTGCCGCGCGTATGGGTAAACATTTGGGGCTGGTTTTTGCTCTTCTTTCATCACTTTATTTCCTCTTTAGCTCAGAAAACTTTTGTGGCTCCCCCAGCCCACTCAAACCCTCAGAACTGAGGCGGGGTCACAGCGGGACTTGCCCTTCCTGGGGGCTCTCCATCCCCTCGGGGGAAATGAGGACCAAGAGCAGGTTCCCAGCTCTTCCCCAGCTCTTCCCCAGCTCTTCCCCAGCTCTTCCCCAGCTCTTCCCCAGCTCACCCCAGGAGCAGCCCCAGCCCCGGCAGCCTCAGCCCCCCGTCCCCAGCGATCCCGGACACGGCTTCACTGGCACCACACTCTGCTCTGCACCAGCTGAGATTCCAGAGGGACAAGTCAGCAGGAAGCAGCATAAAATTGTTTTAAAAGCCCTAAAAACAACCCTCAATTTCTCTTCAGGCAACCTGTACCACTTTCAAGCCTCACAGAAATTTCAAGACCCCAACATTTCATTAAACTGCGACTTGGGAAAATCTCTGTGCTCACACAGGGAAAAAAGATTGTTCCTTTTATTGTGTTATGCTGTTTGAAATCTGCCTTTCCCGCTATGTTAAGTGATAATTCATAGCACGTGTTCTTTAGGGAACGGGAGGAAACGCCTCCCATTTCCACATCAATTAGAAGCATTTACACACTGAACAACCGGAGAGTTATCTGCTCCATTACAGGGGCGCAGCTCCAGTCCTGCTGATGCCGGCGGATCGGTGTCACCAGGGGATGCGCTCGGGGTCACTCCGTGGCACCACGTGCAGATTGCTGCTGGGGGAGTCCCACAGCACCTTCAGGACATCAGCTTGACCGGAACGAGACTGAAATCCTAGAATTGTATAATGGTTTGGGTTGGAAGGGACCTTAAAGTTCATCCCACCCACCCCTGCCATGGCAGGGACAACCTGCACCATCCCAGGCTGCTCCCAGCCCTGTCCAGCCTGGCCTGGGCACTGCCAGGGATCCAGGGGCAGCCCCAGCTGCTCTGGGCACCTGTGCCAGGGCCTGCCCACCCTCCCAGGGAAGGATTTCTTCTCTAGGAAATACTGGATCCCATAAGGTGTAACTCCTTCCTTCCCATGCACTCCAGAGTACAATCCAGAGGCAGATGACTCTCAAGCATCTTCATGGTTTAGTTCAGTTAGGAAAGGTGAAATGGGGTGGATGAAAATCCCTTTGTAACGGCGTTAGACTAAAATCTATTCCCACCTCAAATGATGGTTGTAAAATTCCTGTTTGCAGCGGGCTGAGATCCCCTGTGGGATGTTTTCAGCGGGGTGAACAGGGATTTCCCAGTGAGCTGGCTTGTCCCAGCTGCTCTGTGCACACGCTGCCCCCGCAGCAGAACCTGTGGGCTCCCAGAGCCCCTGCCCAGGGCAGGACCTGCTCCTCCATCCTCCCCCAGCAACCCCGGCCACAGGTCGGGCACAGGGAGCAGTAACACCAGACTCTGCGGTCTGACTGCAGGACTGATCCACGCCAGGTGCTGGCCAGGAATCCACGCTGCGGCTGGTGGGAATCCATTGCATTTGGGGCCCTTCCCTGGCTCCGTGCCGTGCCATTTGTTTGGCACTGACTCATTGCAGAAAGCGCCACCTCCATCACAAACAATTCCTCACAGCAACTTGAAATGCCTGTGAAGCCTCTCACCCAAGCACTGACCAGCCTCCAACCAGCTGAGTTTGCAGGAGCTGATCACATCAAAGGCTGAAGTGCAACAGCCCCAGGCAGCAGAAAGTACAGAACAGCATCTACGTCAATTCAGTGAATATTAATTCTACCTTAAAAATATATCAGAAACATAGGAAAATAACACCTGCCTCTATCTCTGCGAATGCTCTACAGTGACCTGTGAACCGTATGGCTGGGCCAGAGCAGAGGGGGCACTGGTTTATAGGGTGAGTTAAGTGCCCTGCACCTCCCTGGCCATGGGGACAGCTGCGTCTGACACTGGGACTCACGGCCTCCGTTTCACACAGCTTCATCTCCTACCAATTTCAGAATCCTTTCCTTTGTGACAACCTCGTGAATCACTTTTAGAGGCAGCCAATGACATGTAGAATGTTAAGACATGTAAAACATTAAGTTTTTGTCTAAAATATGGGCAATGCCTTCAGATACCGCTGAGTTCCTGAGCTTTGATACCCTCCTGCAGCTCTGGGTGTAATGTGCAGCTCTTGCTTAGAATGACAGCAGCACGCCCTGTAACAAACTTCTCCAACACAAAAATCTCTGACACAAAACAAACCGCTGGCACAGGTGCCCGGAGCAGCTGTGGCTGCCCCTGGATCCCTGGCAGTGCCCAGGCCAGGCTGGGCATTGGGGCTGGAGCAGCCTGGGGCAGCGGGAGGTGTCCCTGCCATGGCTGGGGTGGGATGGGATTTCAGGTCACTCCCAATCCAAACCATTCCGTGATTTTATGCTAATGGAGCAGTAAGGGAAGTGCCCATGTTTTAGGGAGCTGTGGATGTGTCCCTGCTCGGTAGCAGAGGGACTCTCCTCCAGCAGACCCCCTGCAGCAGGGCTGCCTCTCACCCTCTCCAGCCGCCGCTGTGCGGGTGTGCTTCTCTGCCTGGCTGGCAGCTCTGACCGCTTTGACTCCTGTCTCACCTGCAGGAGAGCCTCTCTCTGCGGACCCTGCGCCAGTGGCTGAGCTAACTCCACCTTTTTCCCGGAGCAGCTCCAAGCCCCGCCGGCAGGAGCCGCCTTTGAAGCCCGCACAGCCCCGGCGCCGATACCGTTCCCATCACTCAGGTTAATGAGCACAGTTCATCAGCCCCGTCCCTTTGACTCCTTCTCTCCTGGAGGGAAAATAATGCATTTAACATGTCAGATATTTAAAGGGTTCTTTCATGTGCAGCCTCGGTTCGTCGCTAATAAAACACGTTTTACTCGGCTGTTTCATTCCCTGAGCATTCCGTGCTGCACTGAATTTAAGATGGAGCTTCTTGCCACATTTCTTAGCAGAAAATAGACATCTGAAGACTCATTAAAGCTCCCCAGGCTTCCAGTCGGCCTCTGTCAGGCGGCATTAAACACGTGCTGTGAGGGGGAGCAGCACCAGGCACAGGCAGAGCAGCAGCAGGGCCCCCACGGGGATCCCCCAGTCTGGGGCAGCCCCAGGCCCCTGCAGGCCAGGAGCTTCTCCACCCCACCTTTCCGGAGGGGCACGGAGCGAGTGAGCCCCTGCACGGGGCACGGGTTCACTGCGGGAGCTGTGCCGAGCAGCTGCCTTTCCCCAGACACCCTGCTCCCCCCGGAGGGATTCATTCCACAGATGAAAGCGTCACTCACTGGCTGCCACTCTTTGCCTCTGACAAGTTTTTTTAGAAAGACACGAACTGGAGGCTGTTTGTCCTAAGCCAAATGAACGTCATTCATCACCTTTGGAGAACCACCATCACCGCAAGTTAATGCCTCCCAGAGCTTCTCGGTTGCAGATTCCTTTATAATACAAAGTTAAAATCAACCTCTGAAATGCAAATAACCCAGCAACCTCCACAAAATGATTTATGCCATGCTATCGTTTTCATGAAAATAAATTAAAAGAAGGAAATGTAATTTGGGGTGAACTGCATTGTATATTAAAATAAAAGACTGACACGATATCTGCAAAATGGAGCTCAATGTGTCGCTGCCATTGCTGCTGGAGGTTTAACCTTCCCAAACGTGGGGAAAGGGATTCTGATTTATCTAGTCTGATTTTGCATAGAAGCCTTTTAGTGGCTTCGGGCACGTCCTGAGAAGACACGTCTTTTGATTTCTCCACGTCGGTGCTGTTTCAAGGGGAGGCAGCAAGTTTGATTCTGGTCAATGTTTGAAACAGAAGGAGAATGAAGAGTGAGCCCCCTGCAAGAGCAAAGCCAGCCCAAGCCTGCAGGTGCCTGGACGTGGCAGTGCCCCTGGCACAGCGGGCTCCCCACACCAGGCTCACCTGTGCCAGGGCACCCCTGGGCTCACCTGGTGTCTGGGAGGAGAGAGCAGAGCCTGGGCCCCTCTGTGCCCCCCTGCCCACCCCACGGGCAGCCTCAGCATTCACGGGTTTGTTCTGCTCTGTTAAACTCCATCAAATGGAGGGGAAATCTGTTTTGATAAACTGAGCGGGTTTGATGAAGCCAGCTGGGGTAACAGTGCTGCACTCAGCACAACTCCCGGGCAGCAGCTCGGCCTCCCAGCTCCTCCCAGCTCCTCCCAGTTGTCCTGCAGCTCCCCTTGTGCTGGGGGCACTGGGGAGATCCTGGAACTGCACGGGGAGTGCCGGAGTGCTCCGAGTGCCAGAGCCAGGGATGGCAGAGCCAGGGATGGCAGAGCCAGGGGATGGCAGAGCCGGCACAGGCAGAGCCAGGGATGGCAGAGCCGGGGGATGGCAGAGCGAGGGATGGCAGAGCCAGGGGATGGCAGAGCCAGGGATGGCAGAGCCAGGGATGGCAGAGCCAGGGGATGGCAGAACCAGCACAGGCAGAAGCGGCACAGGCAGAGCCAGCACAGGCAGAACCAGCACAGGCAGAACCGGCAGAGGCAGAGCTGCAGCTCCCCGCAGGGATGCTCAGGGCACAGATCCGAGCCCAGCACTCTGCCCCGAGCCCCATTAATGGCACAGAGCTTGTCCCTTGTCCCTTGTCCTGAGCTGCCACCACGCACTCCCTGCTCCCCGATGCCGCTGCAGGCACGAGATGGAGGAGGCACAGAAAGGCTGCCAGAAAATAAAACCTGACAAACGGCTTGGGCGCAGAACTTGGGTAGGTTTTGTGGTCTCCACCCACATAAATCACCAATAGCAGCTTATAAAATCCCAGGATTGATCTACAAGGCTCTCCAAGCTTCATTTTAAATCACAAATTTCATGCAAGTGAAGACACAGGCCTTAGTTTTATTTTTATTACTACTAATAGCTGTAAGAAAGAGCTGTGCCATTAAAAAGCAACAGCTGCTTACAAATGAACAGATCTTTTCTAAATCAGGGTCATTTCTCCTGGTAACGGTAAGACCCTGTCAGGCAATCGTAATCCTGACAGAAAAATACTTCACCTTCACTGCTGGCCTCTAAGATAGTAAATCTGAGACAATCTGTCTGGTTCTTAAAATATAATTCCTCTTTACTAGAACTGATCTTTTAAAACAGGCTGGGGGATGTGGTTCCTCATTCCTCCTTTCTCTTTACATTTTCGCTGGTAAAATCTCAAATCTGCTCAGGGTTGTTTTGTTCAGCCCCCAGTACAGATGTTTTTGCAGAACGGGGAAGTCTTCAAAGAGAAAAAATATCACAGGCATCATCCGGGAACTGCAAAATCCCAAGCTCCAAGCTGGATTCTGCCAGAGACAACATGGCCTTGGGAAAAACCACCTCTCCTCCCTGCAGGACCTCCATCTGCTGCTCACTAATAAAATGGGATTACAGAACTGCCCCCTCCCAAGGGGCAAGTAAAACTGTGAAGGTGAACATTGCAATACAAGTGAGATACACTTTTATAACCCCGCAAATTCCCTTCCAGGCTCTTTTCTCTGCTCTTCAGCAGGAAGCAGCCCCATTTCTACATGAAAGCTGTGGACCAGCTTTGCCATTTGCACAGACTTCCTTCAGCAGGCAGCAGATTAAAGCTAAGAGAATAATCCATAGCAATTAATTTATTCAATGAATTTAGCCTCATTTTCTGTTCCCAAAATGTCTGCGAGCTATTTACCATTTCTGCCGTGGTTTCCTCATTATTCACAATTACTGCTCCGTAACTCTCGGTCTGTAAATTACTCCGGAACAATTGGCTGCGCGTGTTTCAGGAGCTCCTTGGGCTGGTTTCAATCTGATGCCCAGGGCTCCGTGGCTCTTGCTCTCTACTCAGCATCAGGGACAAGAGGAGAGGGAGCAGATGGGGCTGGGATCCAAAGAGCCACGTTCCCCACCTGTGCCCACCCTGCCAGCTCTCCTGGGACCCTGGGCTTCTGCAGGAGGGACACTGCGGAGTCACCCTCACTGCTCCTGCTACTGCAGCATTTCCGGCCCTTGGCACATCGAGAATTCCTCTTTAAAACACACCTCTAGGAAAAAAATCGCATTTTTTGAGAAACTGCACATTTTTTGGGGTCTGAATATTTTTTTTTAATGTTGGTTTAAGTCTGTGTTTTCATAAGCATTTGCATCAGCATGGAGAATTATCGCAACACTAAAAATTCTCTTTAATTTCAGACAAAAAAAGGAGAAGTCCTTCAAGGTGTGTTATCAGAGGTATTTTAACAAAACCCAAGTGGGGCGCTGGTGGGTAGAGGGGCTGCTGGCAAAGTCCATGCAAGCGCCCACCAGACTGGCTTCAAAGAGGTTCTGAGACATTTTAGCATTTAAATGTGTTATTGGCTTAGCAAATAAATAAATTACAAAGTGCCAAAAGAGCTTCTGGAAAATACATTAAGGCAATTTGCAAATAATTGCAGTGAGTTGGGCTATTATGACTTTGACTTCTGAAGTATAAAATCTCCCAGAGATAATGATGATAATCATATTGAAAATAGTTGCCACCCTTTAATCTTCTGAGACTAAACAGAGACCTTTGGGAATTCGGGCCCCTGTCAGTGTAATTGAACATCTGACAGGAGGTAATGAGGGTGGATGGCAGCGGGGCCGCGGGTGCAGGATCCATCAGCTCCATCAGCACGGGCTCTCCTCTGCACAGCTCTGTCACCATCAAAGGGCTGTCACAGACACTGCTCCCGGGACAGATCTGGATCCCAGCACCTCAGCTGGGCACAGAAAGATTCAGTGCTCGTCTCATGGACAGCTCAGGACAAATGGCACCGAGGCCCCGGAACCAAAGTCATCTGCTGACAATTCTGTTCAGGCGCAGGATCGCTGCCTGAGCCTCATTTCTCTAAAGACAACAGAAATACGTCCCGTTCCAGCTGAGCAGAGCTGTTCCCAGCAGAAACCTCGCCCTGCCCCTCTGTCCAGCACAGACAGGCTTCTCTTGCCCAGCCCTTGGCAGCCAGGGCCCCGCCGGGCACTGCCCACAGCCTGGCACCGGGAGGGGCAAGCACTGCACCACGGAGGGGCCGGGCAGGGACATGGGAAGAGGGCAGCAAGGCTCCCTGGGGGCTGGAGAGATTCAGGGAACAGGGAAAAACACAAACTGCTTAAGGGAGAGCCCCACAGCAGGTTTAATTCCAGAGCCTTGGGATGCAATGGAAAAATCCCATTGGCTTCAGAGAAAACCACAGACTTAAATCCACTACAGCCTTTCAGCCTGATCTCCATTTGCTTCAGTCCTTGTGCAGGTGGATCTAACTCAGAATTCCCCTTCTATCAGGGAGGGGAGGGCTGGCCACCCTTCTGGGAGGGGTGAAAGGTCTCCATGCAAGGACTCGGGGAATCAAAACTTTGGAGATCAAAAAAAGGGTCTCCACAGTTCTCAGACATCCCTGTCATCTCCAGGCCATTAGAGATGGGTTTTCCTTTACACCTAACATGATCCCGTGGTCTCAGCAGCATTTGAAATTTCCTTTTTCTGAGCATCATCATGGTACTCTCAGCAATTCTGCCTGCGACGTCCTGCATGGACCTTCCAGTCCTTGGTGTTCGTAGCCTTGAAATGCTCAGAAAGAGTCATACTTCCCTTAAGTCATCCTTCAGCCAGGCAAGACATACTTAATTCTTTCCTATTTCCTCACAAATCCCACCCCCCTTCAGCTGTTTCAGCAGCTCCTTGAAACATCTCCACCTCCCCAGGCCTGGCACGGTGACAAGGGGGGCTCATGGACACACAGCCACCACTGCTCTGCAGCCAGCCCCTGGGACCCAGAATCAGGCCGTGCTTTCATCCCACTCAGCCTCAGAAGCAGAATTTCACCTGCCACCAAAGCCTCTCTGGAAGCTGTTTCCCATCTGATGCTCCCTCATCGTAAGGATTTGATTTATTTCCTTGGCACTTTCCAGCTCCAGAGGTGGCAGCGAGGCGCCTCTCCCCTCTCTGCACCCTCCAGGGCCAGGCTGTGGGCATGGGAAACACCTCCCTGCAAGAGACAGGTCAGCATGGAGAATTCTAATTCACTTCTAAATATCTTCAGGTTATTTTCCCTAGAAGTGGGCTGACAAACTTCATCTTCTTCAGTTCTCTGGCAGCGAAGCCACGGTGCCAAATTTGTTGTGCCTTCCCTCCCTCCCACCCACCAGCTTACGATGGCAGGGGCCCAGCCAAGGTTTCCAGCACGTTGGCGTGGAAAGCACTGGCAGCCTTCTGCTGTTCCAGGGAAGGAAAGCGGTGGGGTTTGATAGACAGCTAGATGGATGGATACAGCCAGAAATACGCTTAATTATGCAATGTCACATTTCTGAGTTATTGATACTGTTCTCCCTTTTTGGAATAACAAAGACACATTTCAAAACTTCAGTTAAATTAAAATCAGGGACCAAATCTATTCATTTGGGCTATTTAAATGGAGCGTTTTTTCTTCAGTAGATGTGGTTTTGACTGTGCAGCACAGCTCAAGTGGTGCTGTTAAAATCCTCCACCCACCACTGGTGTGCTGAAAATTAGCCAGCCCAGAGCTGCACACTATTATTACTTAATACATGTTATCTGTGATCAAACACCCTTCCCGATACAAGTATTTAGGAATTTGCTTTTAAACTGTATTTTTATGGGGTTTTTTTTACTAAACAAGCCAGGCATTAAGTTGAGTCATCAGGAAAGCCATTGAACTTCGGAGCTAAAATAGAACCCTTAAAAATTCCTCTCCAAGTCAGCTTATTGTACAGACTTTTATAAACCTTCACAGGACTAATTACGGCATTCCTCTGCCAACATCAAGTGCCCCCCTACCACTGCACTGGAGTGCCTGGTGCAGACAGAGCCCCGACCTCACCCCAGTGCCCAGCAGCCCTGCTGAATATTNGGGGGGCAGCGCTGCTCCCGTCCCTCCCTTCCAGGACCTGCCCGGCCAGCCCTGGGGCTGACTCTGCCCTGCCCCGGCAGCCACAGCCCGGCCTGCCCCAGTGCCACAGGCACGGAGGGGCTGTGCCCTCGCCTCTCGCCGCCGTTTCACTCTCACCTCCTGGTTTAGAAACCACAGAGGTGTTGTTAAACAAAACCGAAGACTCACCTTGTGCGCCTTGGTGGATCTCACTGGTTCTCACACCAAGCCTGCTGGGCAGTGAGCAGGGGCTGTCACCAAGAGGGGAGAGGGTCTCATGAAGGGACCACTCTCACAAACCTCTGCTGCTGCCTCCAGCACAGAACTTTGATGCTGGCAAAGCACACGAGGACACGCAGTGAGGAACACTGATTTCCCAAACATGAAATTTATCAAATGACACAAATCAGCTAAATGACATGAAAATACATCTGGAGACTTCGTAATGTCACCTTCCATCCTGATAGGGTTTGATAGACACCAGCTGAAGAGAGCTGCTTCAAGCTGCAGAACACCATCACAGGCTAAGATTATTCTATCACTTTAATAGCAGCTATTTTCCTGTCTCTTAGGGGTTTTCTTTCCTTCTAATTTTACAGCTGTTACACTAGTGACATGCTTTCCACTGTTCTAGTTAAAATTGCATCCCATTCTCAAATCAAAGTACATTTTGTTTTACACTGAGGGAGGAGATGGAAGGATTCCTGTCCCATCACATCCGACAGAAGGGTGGGAAGGAGGCTAAGGCAAAGCTTGGCAGCACTTGGCTGTCTTGGGTGAGGAATGGTGAACATGAACCTGGACTTGTGCTTCACTCGCAGCCCTTTCTGAGCCAGGCCCTGCCGTGCCTCCCTCGGGAGCTCCCTCTGTCCCAGAGCAGTGGCAGGAAGGAGCCGGGGCTGTGGCACCATCACCGTGTGTGCCCCCAGCACCCACACTCCTGCTGAGACCAGCCGAGACCCCTCACACTCCTGCTGGGACCAGCCGCGACCACTCACACTCCTGCTGGCA
>WBMY01001701.1:70553-85285 GCA_013397315.1 Donacobius atricapilla | reverse complement strand
AATAGGGGCTGTACCCCAATAGGGGCTGCACCCCACAGGGACTGTGCCCCAATAGGGGCTGCACCCCACAGGGACTGCACCCCACAGGGACTGCACCCCAACAGGGGCTGCACCCCACAGGGACTGCACCCCAACAGGGGCTGCACCCCACAGGGACTGCACCCACGGGAGCTGCACCCCACAGGGACTGTGCCCCAATAGGGACTGCACCCAAATAGGGGCTGTACCCCAATAGGGGCTGTACCCCTAAGCAAGAGCTGGAAAAGCTGAGTCCCTCTGTCACAAAGGAAGCCATCCCTCGTCTCAGCTCCTTCCCTGCACTCCTCAGGGCAGCCCGAGAGCTGCTGCCCATCCTCAGAGAGCAGCAGCAGAGCCCCCACACCCTCAGGGCAGCGCTTGGGCCCCACAGCAGTGCCCCACCTGCCCCACATCCGAGCATTCCAGAGATGCAGGTCCCGACCCTCTGAAGGCAAGCACTGGCATCTCCAGCGTATTTTAACCTGCCCAGCAAAGACTCAGGGGAAAGGCTGCAGCTTCCTTCTAAAGGCCAGGAAAAAGAGCCAGCATTTTATCTGCACCCCTTGCTGGCACTTCTTGCCTCTGTCCCAAAGCAGGGCAATAAATCAGGCAGCCTTGAATAAATGAATCCATCCGAAATACTCACCTTGCACCAATAGGGTAAGACAACCTATAGAGCCTCCTCCAAAGGAGATAAGTTGGTGTTTCAGGTCTGAGCAGAGGCTGAGAACACAGTGACTACAGCAGGTACACCAGAGACAAGCAAAGGGATTTTAATTGCTTGCAACTCCGGGGCTGTCAAACTGCGGGATGAGGAGGGAGAAGCCTTTATGGTTACCTCACAGTTAGAGATGAGTGGGGTGTTTGAGCTTGAAATGCTTTTACGTGATAAGGAGCTTAAAATAGTAATCAACTTTTCTCATTCAAATAGAAATGTGTTTTTCTCTCCCGTGGCTTCCGGCATGTGCTGCGCCGGTAACTAGGTCATGGAGGCAGGGGGAGCTGGGGGAGGAAAAGAACTTTTGTGTGCCGGCGATAATTCCCGCAGCAGGTTCCTGTGCTGGGGGGCACAGCGGGGTCCTGCGGGGCCGATGGCAGCGGGGATGGGGCTCCCACCCCAAAACTCCCCTGTGCCCACCCCGCAGCCCTGTCCGGGGTCAGAGCCGCGCTGTCGGAAGGAATCGCTGCCGGGGCTGCAGCCAGAGCAGCAGAGCCGGCCTGAGGCCCGACGGGGACTGAGGGATGCCCCAGCGCGGGACAGGAGCGCCGCAAGCGCAGCCTCAGCGCCCAGGCTGCGTGCTCGGGGTGCCCCTCCATCCATCCGCTCTCGGCTCCTGGAGCTGCCACAAAGAACAGACCCCTCCGTAAAGTTTGGTTTTTCAAGATGAAAGTACATTACGCAGGAACAATGCGTGTGTTTGGGTTCACAGGGATGGGATAATCATGCTGCACCTAGAAGTGCTTTAGGAAATGCATGTTTGCATTCCTGCAGCTGCAGGTGTGCACGTACCTGCGAGCTGGCCACGTGCAGCCAGCCAGCCTGTGCATGGGGCTGCTCTGCTGCTGCCTGCAGCATCCTCCCCCCTGCAACCGAGGCCTCCGAGGCAGGGTAGACATTCCGCCTCTAGAAAGCAACAAAATGAAGATGTCACTTATGAAGGGGGAAGCTGCCAGGTTTATTCAAAATGTGGTGAGCGAATTAGAGACATGTTCATGTGGAGAATAGTTTAACAAATGCTTGGAATTTTTTTCATCCATTCAAACCCAAGGCCATCCCCACGGTACCTACCTGTGGCAGGTGTATCACAGTGAATCCCCACATTTCCAATTCATTTCTATCTTCCAAAGGAACCTTTTTTGGCAAATAACACACTGAACCGCTGCCAACGATTCCCTCTAGTGGGTGGTGACGAGTGGGCTGCGGCTCTGGAAGTTCTGCGGGTGAGTCCTTCACATCGAGTCAGTGTCTCCTCGCTGCTCCCCGGGTGCCGTATTGCAGCTAATTACTGACTGCATTCTCTGGAATTTGTTCACTAGAACAACAACAAAAATGCATAACGCGATGTGGCAGATCCTCGGCGATTCACACCAGCCTCCCATGGCAGCAGCCACGTTCCGCTACAGCCCCGGAGAGTTTAGATATGCAAATGGGCAGATTGTTAGTTTACAACCGAAAACAAAACAAGAGATGCTTCTCTTAACAATTCCTGCAGAGCTGCTTGAGTGGCTCCTGTGTGTGCCTGGGTAGGAGAAGCACCATGGGCTCTCCGACTGTTTTCAGCCTGCAAAGCACTTTGAGCTTTTCCTGTTTCTCAGGTATTTGCATATTTTCTCCAGCATTTAAATTCCAGTTCTTCTACCCTGAAACCAGCATGTTGCGGCTGCCACAAATGTACAGGCACACATAATCATACAACCCATTTGTACATACAGCCAAGCAGCTGCATGTGTGTGCCTGTATGATGACAATTATCTTATAATTACCATTATCTTAATATATTAATGTGCAGTTATCTTAATTATAAACCCTGTTTATTTGTCGGTATGATATTCCAAACAATTTACAGAAAAACTGAAAATAACATTGTTTTTTTTCATGGTGTCTGCTGTGGATGAAGTATGATGAAATTCAGATATACAAAATATTAAATGTAGGTGTCTTATTAAGTACCAAACATTTGTTCTGGGGTCTGCTGGAGAAGGAGGCACATGAGGGAATCACTGGGGACTCATTCAGGCTACAGTTCATAGGAGCAGGGAACTCGGGGCCCCATGAGCTCCCCAGGGCACAAGAGTCACAGAACCATGGAATGGTTTGGGCTGGAAGATCATCCCATCCCACCCCTGCCCTGCCAGGGACACCTCCCACCATCCCAGGCTGCCCCAAGCCCTGTCCAGCCTGGCCTGGGCACTGCCAGGGATCCAGGGGCAGCCCCAGCTGCTCTGGGCACCTGTGCCAGGGCCTGCCCACCCTCCCAGGGAACAATTCCTGCCCAAATCCCATCCAGCCCTGCCCTCTGGCAGGGGGAAGCCATTCCCCTTGTCCTGGCACTCCAGGCCCTTGTAAGGAGTCTGTCCCTTTCCTGCACCCTTCCGGCACTAAAAAGCCAAAGTCAGGTCACTCCAAAGCCTTCTCTGCTCCAGGCTGAAGCATCCCAATTCTCTGACTTCCCCTTTCCTCTGGGAGAGGGGCTCCATCCCTCTGAAGGCCTTGGTGGCCCTGCTGTCCCCCAGGAACAGAGCAGTGTCCCAGACCACAGCCTGGGAGCAAAGCTTTTGAGACAGAGACCCCTCTAAGCTCAACCCTGCCAGGCTGGAGCCCAGCCCTCTCCGCTGACACCACCATAGCACCCAGCTGCCATCCAGGGCAGGCGTGGTGGCACCAGCACGAGGCAGGCACAGTTTGGAGATGGGAATTCACCTCCCCAAAACCCAAGTAAAGCTTGAGGGTCAACCAGAAACATCAGTCATGAATAAAACAAGGTGAAACCCCCAGGTTTATCTTGCGGTAATTGCAGGTTTTAATGGAAGGGGCCATGGCACTCCTCACAGAGGTGTGAACAGCACGCACGGGTCAGTGCCAGCTCTGCAGCAGACCCCAGGCTCGCCCCTGCAGGAGCTCTGGTGGGCAGCCATGGGTCAGCTCTCTGTGCATCGCCCTCAGGCCAGGCTGGAGCAGAGCTGGCTGGCAGGGAGCCACCAGGACCCCCTGCCCTCCCTGCCCTCGGACCCAGGGGTCAGCAGGTCCCTGCTGCCCGCTCGGACCCCAGCGTGGCTCAGGAGGACCCCAGCAGCTGCACACAGAACCCCGCAAGCACAGAGCTGGCCTGCAGGGACAGGAGCAGCAGCTCCCGCTGCAGAGGGACAGCAAAGCACTCCAGCCTCGCCTGGAGTTCAGCTGGGGCGCTTCACACCCAGGGAATTGCCATGTTTGTTTTCCTCATGCCTGGCTTTCCTCACTCGAGCAAGCCCAGAGTAGCTGTGCTGGAAGTGCTGACGTGCTCCTGCAGGAGCAGTCCCAGTGCATGCAAACCAGCCCTGGAGCAGATGGACACATGAAATAATTACAACTGACAGCTGACAACAAGACTAAGAAGGTGTCAGTCCCACAGCAGAACCCTGTCCTTTGAAAAACACATTTAAAACTTTAGCTTAAAAATCCACAGGCACACTCAAACCCCCACACTGTTTGAACTGTTTGTTTTCCTTCTCTTTCCTGCTCTTCCCATTTTCCTGAGACTCCGTCTTCCTGGTTTCTAATGAGCAACTGCCCGAATTTGAGTTATAAATGCTAAATATACAACCTTAAGGCTGCACTGGAATCAGATGTTTTCAGGTGCCTTTCTTACTCTTCAGTCCAAACATAAATATAAAACATTTATTTTTTCCAACTTTACTGAATATTCCTGCTTTCTACTGACTCTGCTGACATTAATTCAGCAGCAGGTTCCCAGAGAGGAGCTCTGCCCTCGAGCACTGGTGGTGCCTTTCCATCTACTCCAACAACATACATCAACATTTTATAAAAGCCATAAAATATGCTGCAGTCTAGTTTTATCTTCTCTCTTTGAACATGCAAATAATTTGACTCCATCTTACCCAACCACTCCATAACCAGTGATAGGATGAGCAGGGTAATTTACTGCCTGGTGCTGGCAGAGGAGGGGGAGAAGGGGCGGGTGGAGATGCTTTTCTGTCTGAGGCACTTTGTGTGAACAGTGCTGCTGCTGGAGAACTCTCACTTCCTCCCAGTCTTTCATCGCTGTGCACTTTTCATCCTTCCCATGTCTGAGAGAAAGAAATCCCTCTGTGCACGAGCTGCTGCCTGTCACCAGCTGCAGTTCCCTGCCCCACTGCCATCCCCTCTCTCAGGGTCACTCCTGACTCAGAGCCATTGCCCAGCTCCTGCCTGGCCCAAGGGCCTCCACCGACCTCCCAAACTGAGAACATCTGCATCAGAGGGCAGCCCTGGCACAGCCTTGGAGCAGGAGCCCCTCTCTGCCCCTGAGCCTGCTCTGAGGCCCGGCAGCATCCCTGGGGCCCAGAGGGTCCCCTGGAGCCCAGAGGGTCCCCGAGGTCCAGCAGGGACCTGCACCCTTCAGGCATTGGAAAGCCACAGTCAGACNCCCCGGCTGTCCCCAGGCTGTGACCAGAGCCCCGGCTGTCCCCAGGCTGTGACCAGAGCCCTGGCTGTCCCCAGGCTGACCAGAGCCCCAGCCATCGCCGGGCTGTGACCAGAGCCCAGCCCAGCTGATCCTGCACAGAGCATCCCCCAGCTCCGGAACTTTCCATGCCCATCAGGCCAGCAAGCAGCAGCAGGCGGGCTGGGGCCAGGGCAGGAGCAGCAGGCCAGGCTGGTGCTCTCAGCATTGCAGCCACCGACTCTGACGAGGATCTCTCACCCCAGACTCCCGGCTGGGCGAGGTGAGGGCAGAGATCCCCGAGGAGCCCGCGCTGCTCTGCTGGTGTCACTCCCGGTTCTGGGGCTGCGTTCACACACAAGCACATCACAACTGCGCTCTGCAAAGCCACGGTGACCGACTTTCAAGCCAATTTACGCGTACTCCATGGATGCCTTGAGTCGCTCTGTAAAGAGAATATCGTTTCGCCTTTGTCAGACAAATGTAGCCTTTATTGGAAAAACCAGAAATCCCTCTCCTCCTGCAAAGGAATTGTTCCATTGAGAAATTGTGCCCCAAGCCCTCACAGCTCCATGGGCACGGCCCAAAGGCTCCTCTGTGCCAGCCACAGCCTCCACCAACCAGCCTGCAGCCCCAGATCAGCAGAGCTGGGACAGCTTTCCTGCTGGCGTTTGGTGCTTTCATTCCCAAACACCAAAGCTTTGGAACTGCACCTGAACTTCGGCTTCCTTCTTTCTCTAATGAGGGGTACAGCCCTTCCATCTGAGAGCGCAGAAACTCTCTTCCCTCCCCTGCTAAAGGCATCCTTTTCTGACTGGCATGCAGTGCCCATGTAGGAATGTCCCAACCTGTCTGATAAGCTGTGTTGGAAGAATCCACCCTGGAGGTGCCGAGTCTCCTCATGGCCGTGAAGAGGAGCACCAGCTGAGGCTGAAGGTGGCCATGGCCACCCTGAACAGGCAGAAACCACCCAGCAGGCTGGGATGAGATAAACAGCACTAGGGAGGAAATATTCAGGCACATTTCCAGACAATAATGATGCTACGAGAGAACTTAAACTGCTGGTAAAATTGTACTGTTATTATGTGTTATGATTCAATTACCCCAAAAAAAAGTTCTACTCGAGACAGCTAAGGAACAACAAAATACACATTCTGGGATACACAAAACCCAAAAACCTTGCCTATCAGCTGTTCAGCTTGAATGTGAGTATTCCTAGTTCCACTTCTATTTCATCTATAACTGTAGGATGCCCATTTGGGCTCGGAGCTGGCATACCCTGGCCAGGCTCTGCAAAGGCCTTTCCCTGCCCTCCCCTGCTGCCTGTCCAGGGGCAAAGGGACAGAAAGGGGCACAGCTCAAACCCCTCCTGCTTGGGTGCCCAATAGCAGCAGCACGAACAGCACAGCCCAGCCGCCAGCAGCGTGGAAGGCAGGAGCTGTGCCGGGGCAGCACTGGCCACCAGGCAGGACCCCCTGAACCCCACAGCTCAGCACCCCCTGGGCCAAGGCACTTTGGGAGCCTCCTTCTGCACCCGCACCTGGAAACCTGCCAGCTGCAGCTGCCTGGCAGCATTAGAGAAGGGGTGTGGGACAGCAAATTCCCATGTGGGACAGCAAATTCCCATCATTCACACACCAACCCCACCTCCCACCCATCAGCTCAGTTTAGGTAAGCTCTGTCGCGACATTTCCTAAGTGGTAGAATTCTGCTTCTTCCTCTTCTCCCTTAAAATCAAAGCAAATCAAAAACTGAGGCAGAAAAAGGCAGGATTAGATGGGATATAGGGAAGGAACTGTTCCCTGTGAGGGTGGGCAGGCCCTGGCACAGGTGCCCAGAGCAGCTGGGGCTGCCCCTGCATCCCTGGCAGTGCCCAAGGCCAGGTTGAATGAGGCTTGGAGCAGCCTGGGATGGTGGGAGGTGTCCCTGCCAGGGCAGGGGTGGCACTGGAGGAGCTTTAGGGTCCCTTCCAACCCAAACCATTCTGGGATTCACTGAGAATTCAGTTACTGCATAAATAAAATATAGAGACACAAAATCATTTTGAAGACCCCAAGAAAGAAGCTGTCTGTAAACAACTTGTGCCGAGCAGAGATGCAGCACACCGAGCTCCCAGAAAGCGCAGCCTGCAAACTAATTACTCTGTGGAGATACCTGTTTGGGAGGCTTTTGGAGGCACACGTGTGCTCTTCCAGAGCACAACAGCTAAGCCAGGAGAAAAACCAGAGTCCTGCCATCCAGCCCTCACTGGGTTTCATTTTTTGCTCCACTTCACAAGCAATAACTGTGGGATGATAAGGATTTGCAAAACAAACAGAAAGCTGCACAGTGCTAGTGTTTGGAAGCTCTGAGCATGAAAATCCATTTCAGGCCCTATCTCCCCCCTTGCCGAGATAAACCCCTCCTAAGCGTGTTGCTTAAATCTCCTACAGAAACAAACAACCCCAAAGCTTGTTATTTTCTTGGCACAACTGCTCTCAGAGCAGGGGCCTGAGCACCCCATCCAGCCACGTTTTACATTGCCCAAGTTCTTCTCCTCAAAGTTTAAAGCAAGAAAATGGAAATTGCCTCCACAAAGCACAAAACCAAGCTGGCTTCACCAGCCTGCTCCCGGCAGGGCACCATGGAGGGATCCCACTTCCATCCCCTTCTCTTGCCCCCCTCTGAGTGTGGATCGTTTCCAACACGCAGGGTGAAATGAGGGTCCTGGGGCAGCAGGGCTGGGTCCCACTCAGTTACACCCTGAGCTCTTTATCAAACACCACAACAAAATCTGTGTTCTAACCCAGCACCCGTAAAATCACCGTCAGATTTTGTGTTAAACAAGAGTAGAGGAAGTTGGACAAATACAGTGGAGGGGAATTCCGCTGGGACCTTAAATGCTCTGCAAGTTTAAAGAGCGGAAAGCAGGCGCAGGTGTCTGCCTGGGGGGACGTGGAGGGTCTGCCTGGCTTCTCTCTGCGCCGCAGCCGCTGCTGGGGAGGGCCTGGGAGAGGACTCTGCTCATCCCGGAGGGAGCCAGCACACGGCTCGCCCTCCAGCCCTACACACACCTTGCTCCGGAGGAGAGGAGAATAAAGCTGTTAGCCTTCAAAAACTTCAGCACAGGGTTTTATATTCAGAACAATAAAGTCCCAAAGGAGGAAGAAGTGCTTTTAACTTAAAATTATGCCGTTCACTCAGTCTTTACCATTTTTTAACAAACACATAGCTCTGTCTCTGCCCTACCAATCCTCAGTTCTCCCTCTATATTTCTAATAGTTCTAAGTTAATTAATTTCCCACAATAACAACCTCCCAGGGACATACAGCTGGATAATCCTCGGCCCCTCCTGAAGTGAGCTTCCTGTAGAGCTGGGGAAGCAATTACTACTCATTAGTCCTCTGCCATACACAGACGCAATGGGATTTGGATCGATTGCTTTTGCAGGAGCACCACAGGAGAAAACGAGAGTGTGGGGTCCCTGATAACAGAAACTTTATGGAGAGATGGCACCAGGTGAGAGGCTGGGCTGCAAAGACAGGCACGGCTCTTTAATTTTCATTTACACCCAGCAGGAGCAGGGGGGAGCTGGGGGCGTTCCTGTGATCCCCTGGGGCACCAGGACGGGAGATTCCTCCAGACCAGGAGCACAGGCAGGTGCCCCCTCACCAGGGGGATCCCAGAGCCACCAACCCTTGTGCATCCCACACATCAGCTGCCACCACAGCTCGTCCTGCCTGTCCCAGGGGCAGGGACAGCTGCTAAAGCCAGAGGGGTGACTGTCACTCCACTGTCAGGGAGCGTCCCAGCCTGCACTGTGTTTTGTGGGAAAAACCTGAGTTCCCTGAGAAACCTCAGTGAGAACTCTGGAGGACGGTGAAGGCCAAGCTGGCCACCCTCAGGAACAGAACTGTGCTCCAGGGTGCCACTGCTGGCTGGCTCTGCAGCTCACCCACAGGGGAATCATTCTGTAGGGACACAGGGAAAACCGATACCATGCAGAAATATCACACGCAGTATGTGTGCTGACACAATTGTCCCATGTTCATAGCAACGAGCACGTTTTGCCAGATCCCTGTGTCTCTCTGAAGCTTTCCTTTACACAGAGCAGAGTGGAATATTTTAAATAACATCCAGCCTGGGCACCAGTTGGCCTTTTCTGGGAATTCCCACAATAACAATAATGGCAGAGGCCAAACTGTTTTCACTGAACGGTATTGTTTTTCCTGAGGAGTTGTTCAAAATACCGATCCAGATACCTGGAAAATTGAGTCTGTACCCATGAAACTTCCAACAGCAAGGGAGACATGGCTTAGGTTCTCCCAACAGCAGCACTGCTGCTGTCAGTACAGCCTCATTTCTAATTGTGATCCTTACGATGCAAACCCGTGTATAAAATTGTTCCTTACCACCAACAGCCCTTGTGGGGCACGGGGCTGGCAAGAGCATCCTGCTGCACCCCTGGGGAGGGCAGGGGAGGGAGCCCCAGCTCTGGAATCAGCTGCACAGGCAGGATTCCAGCTGGAAAAGACATCCAGAAGAACACTGGTCAGGGTGGAGTGCGAGACTGTGGGAGCCCAGCGGCACTCGGGGGCACAAAGTACAGCAGAAATCAAGTGTTCATTCAGCTTAACTTGGGTAATTTACTTTTTCTCTGATGTCCAGCTCTCTTCAAAATTTACATCTGCTGACTGGATTGGAGCCTTTCATGTTCTGTTTTTGAATTATATGTTGCATATGTTACAGCGCAAGAAATTTGACTTTTCAAATGCCAACAAATGGCTACAAAATTGGCCCCTTGTGAATCACAGCCCAGCAGCATTTCCATGTAATTATTTTGCCCGGGAATTTAATTTGCAATACATGAAAGTTCTGCTGGCTGAAAGAGCAGCACATAATGATCCCTAAGCACAGGGAGAGGCAGCCACTGCTGTGGATGCTGGAGCTGGTGCCCCCTCCCCGGCCATAAATCCCTTCCCTGCTGCCAGGAGCAGTCATGCCACGGGCTGGGGTGACGTTTTGTGGGGACAGCAGCACTGGGGCTGCACCGATCCAGATACCTGGGCACCCTGCCAGCCACAGCCCAGCACCAGAGCTGCTCAGGGACTGCAAACCACTCACACCACAGGCACAGCCCGGGATCAGGAAACGACCAGGGGACTTCTGGCAACTCCATTACTCAAATCATAACCATTGTTAAGACAGCACAAAATTCCAGGATGGTTTGAGCTGGAAGGGACCTTAAATCTGATCCGTGCCGTGGGCAGGGACACCTCCACTAGACCAGGTTGCTCAGGTTGCCAACTGCTCTTAGGAAACAAAAGATCATTTCATCGTCTTAGAAGATAAAACACTGAGTGAAATCCGAGAGAACAACACAAAACAAACCCCGTGGAGAATCACATCCCTCTGTCACAGAGGCAGTCCCACGGTCCCTCTGGGCTCGAGGACACGGGCTGAGCCCCCCTGTGCCCAGCCCTCCTCAGCCACAGCCCCAGCCGTGCTCCCCAGCCCCTCACTCACAGTCTCAAGGCTCAGCAGGCACTGACTGAATTGAAAGCAGATGGCATTTGAGACATTTCATATCACTTTTGTCCTGATTCACTCCAGGTAAAGTTCTTACATAACTCTGACATTTAGTGTCTCGATCCAGGGAGAAGTTCCCCTTTCTTTGTCCTGTACTCTTGTGCCTTTTTTTTTCTTTTTAAAGTTTCAACTTAAATGTTGATCCCGTCACTGTTGAAATAGATTAGCTCCTGCAGTCATGAGGGGAAAGCATTCAAGGGGACAGGACAAGCTGTCTGGTCACCATGTGTCAGCCCAGACTCCCCTGAGGCAGGGGAGCAGCTCCAGGAGGGCTGGGGACAGCGAGTGGCACTGCTGCTGGGTGTTACTGGGGCCAAGGACGGCCTGGAGCTGCTGGGGACCAGCAGGGACGGGGATTTCAGCCAAGCAATCCAGGCAAGCCATCGGCCCCTCTGAACCGGCCTCCTCAGTAGGAGGCTGCCATCATTAGGGCCTCTCTAGGGTCAGCAGAGAGGGAGCAGGTGCCTAACTTAGGTAACCAAAGTCACCCTAAATTGCAGAACCTCACCAGGACAGCCCAGACAACGAGCACCCTGACTTGGTCACACCATCCAGCTTTAAGGAGCCATCTACTCCAACCTCATCAGGCTCCTGCCACGGACTCCTCCAAGGTGTGGAATCTCTGGTTTGATTATCCAGTCTCTTCCCAGGAACAATTTCCCTCTTTTGAAAGGAAGAAGTAAGTGAAAAAGAGAAAGTCTAGATAAAATCTTCTTGGATTTGGAATTTGGGCACATTTCTATCCGGAAATGATTTTATGTAGTATTTGTTTTTGTTAAACTAAGCACAGCAAAGTGCTTTCTCCAAAGATTGACAAAAGCTGTAGGAAGACAGAAGCAAATGGTGGGATTATGGATGATATGTAGGAATAGAACACTGATGAGTATTTGGTTAGTAAGATCATATTGAGCCTTATGGGATCCTGAGACTTCTGGCTAAATCCCGATGAACCCAAATGTAAAGTACCAGAAATGAAAGCTTAATGCTGAGCTTAATTTTGACATTTTTGCCTTGGAAACATTCCAAGGTAGGCTGAATAGCAGAGACAGCAACCTTGGAAAAGCTGTGAACCTCCATGAGATCTTCCTCAACCAATCTAGATGGAAGTGGATGAAGGAAAAAGCAATTCACATGGAAAAACTAACAAACCAACCACCCCAGAAAACACCAAAAGGCAGCAAAACAAGTTCATGTTTTCCATTCCATCAAATACCCAGGAACACATTTTAAACAAGATTTGTCCCTGCCTACTGCAGAATGCTTTGTCCTCTAATCATATGTTACAGAGAATCTTAGTAAATTGTTTTTCAAAAACAGTTTCCTGACCATGAGCTATTAATCCCTCGGCTCTTTGGGCAGCGGGAGGTACACATCCTCCCACAGGAGCAAGTTCCACATGGGTCAGACAGGCCAGCAAGTCCTAAAAGCAGCGGGGCTGTTCTGTGATGTTTGTTCCAGCCTGCAGCGAGGGGCTTTCACTGCTGCTCCAAGCTGGCCCCTAGAATATGATTTGCAGGCAGATGAAAACTAATTAGAGGAGGAAATAGATTGATATCAAGGCGACAAAAGGCACCGGTTATCCCAGGAAACGTGAAGCTGGCGAGCTGAAGACGTTCTGCCCTCCCACCACTTGTGCTGCTCCAACCGCTTCGAACGCGCAGCTGGGGCGAGGCCAACGAGAGCTGCTTGCTCTGGGTGGCTGGGAAATAAATTACTTGTCATTCCAGGCTGGATACAAGAGGAGCAGCAGCAGCTGCTGCTGCCAGAGCCGAGCTGCAGCTCCTGCCCTCCCTCAGCCCCAGCAGGAGCCCAGGCTTTGCCCTCCTTCCCAATGCTCCAGGGACTCCCCTGGGGACAGGACCTCCTCGCTGGCCACACGCGTGGGGGGAGCCTGCGTGTGCCCCACACCAGGGCACCACAATGCTTGGGTCTGAACGCTTCGTTTGCTTGGTTGCATCAGCAGTCAGCACCAAACGGGTGTAAGCTGAAAATAAAAATAGAGAGCGGTGTTGTCTGTTGAAAAGATCTTACCTCTCCTCGAGACGCCCCAGGAGCCATGCCTTGGGCAGAGAATTGAAATATTAGTCTCTGTGAAACTAGTTATGGGCTATTGGCTAATGGGCTAAATTAGTCTCCATGAAAAATTACCCCATTTGACTTTATCGTAAGCCCTTGGCCACACACACTCCGAGGAGATAGAGATCCATTAATTAGTGCTCGTTATTGCTGCCTCGGGTGGTGTTCGTTTCACCTGAGCTCCTGCAGTTGGATTCCCAGTGAATTTACTGCCCATGGAATATTCCTACCCCCACACCCAGAGACCCCCAAGCCCCAGGTAGATTTTCTGCGGTTGTCTAGGGGTCATTAAGGGTCAGGTTGGGCCATTTTAGGGCAGGATCCTTCATGTGCCCCTGCCCATGGCAGGTGGGCTCCGTGCCGGTCACACCCCCCCCAGTTTGGCTCGTTCTGCGCTTTTCCCTCCCAGTCCCCACTCCCCTCACACAGGGATGAGGCTCAGGAACTTGTGGGGTCACACTTGTGGGGTCACACCCCCTCGGTGACCCCGCCCTGGCCCGAAAATGAAGAGCCCCTTGAAGACAGCGACGGTAACAGCCCCAGTCAGAGCTGCTGGGGAGGGGGTGAATCCCAAGGCTTGGCAATAAAAAGCATCCTTAGAAGTTCATGGATATTTTCAGGGGAAAAAAAAAAATGTAATATTAATCCTAAGCATTGAGATAAACAGCCATGCTACATTTAAAAGATGCTCTATTTATTCTAGGGATTTTTTTTTTTAATTATAAAATCAATGAAGTGTTAATGATTTTAAGAATTACTTCAGCTTACTTGGAGTTTCAAAACAACTTTTTTTAGTCCACGGCATAAATTCATAAGCTGCTCAGTTTGACCAATTTGTCAAGACAATTTCCATTAGTAAACATGAATATTTAATGAAAGGGAAAAATGGCATGAGCAACTTCACTTAAGCGACTAATGACTTACTGGAAAACAAGTAAGATACATTAATATGCCACTTCTTTAGGTATTTGCAGAGCACAGCCACCTAAATATTCAACAAGCTCCTTATTTTACCTTATCTTTATTTATCTATGTATCTGTGAGTCTGCTGTTGCCATTGCTTATAGATGTCAGCAAATCCACTCAAAAATAAACCACTTTTTTTTCATTTAATCCAGTCACTGCTCGTTTCCTCGTGGCTTTCACAAGAGGGCCTGAAAGTCCCTTCTGCTCCTTCATTGCTAAATTGGCCAGTTTGTTTATTTAATGGCAAATGCGAAGGGCTGACAACCTCACACCACTTGTTAATGTACTGAAGGAGAGAAAATCAGTGCAAGGCTCTGAAAGACCAGCTCAGGACCCAGGAGTTGCTCTAGATCTCAAACCACAGCAGGCTGCCAGGAGCAGCCGGCCAACACCAGGCTCTGCTTCCAGCCATCCCCTGGAGTGACATTCCCCTGCGGAAACACCTCGGGGCATTTCAGAGAAAAAAACCAGAAATACCAGCGGGACGGGCAGAGCCGATGCTGCGGCAGGACAGGCGAGGATATCTCTGTCCAAGGAGACAAGAGAATGGTGTGGGAGCTCATGCACGTATTCCTGGCTCCTCCCAGCCAGGAACTGAACAGACGGCACCAGCGATGCTCTCTCTGCCTTTTCCCCTGCTCGTCCCGGTGTGGGCCGGCGCCGCAGTGTCCCAGGGCCGCGGCACATCCCTCTGTCCCACGGGGACATCCCTCTGTCCTATGGGGACATCCCCCTGTCCCACGGGCACACCCCGCTGTCCCACAGGCACCCCCCGCTGTCCCACAGGCACCCCCCGCTGTCCCACAGGCACCCCCCGCTGTCCCACAGGCACCCCCCGCTGTCCCACAGGCACACCCCTCTCTGTCCCACGGGCACACCCCCCTCTGTCCCACGGGGACACCCCTCTGTCCTATGGGGACATCCCCCTGTCCCACGGGGACACCCCTCTGTCCCACGGGGACA
>WBMY01001701.1:36916-48175 GCA_013397315.1 Donacobius atricapilla | reverse complement strand
CTGTACAGCACCAACACACACCTGGGCACACACACACACACCTGTACACACCACACACACCTGGGCAGCACCAACACACACCTGGCACAGCCTGGGGCACCTGGGCAGCACCAACACACACCTGGGCACACACAAACACACCTGGCACACACCAAAAGCAGGCAGGTACCTCAGTCTGCCGGTCCCACCTGGACGTGCCCCTGCTGACAGGAGGAAGCACTCCTGGGCACCACTGGGGCCTCTCGGGTTTGCCAGGGGAGTCACTGCCGCACTCACTCACGTTGGCAGCGTGACAGCTGCTTCTATTCCTCCTCACAGTGCTGCAGACTTGCAGGTAAAATGGTCTGCGGGAGGAAAAGGGGAAGGAAGGGACTCCATTAAATGAATAAAATAGGAAAGGGCAGGTAAAGTCATTACCTGGTGTCTATTCAGCAAGGAACAACTAAATCAAAGCCTAATCAATATATTCCTTTCAAGTAAAGTTCAAACACAAATCTGAGCCCCAGGAGGCCAGGCTGAGGGAGCTAAATTTACACTGCTCGGAGGGCAGGGATGCACTCGCAATGCAGAGCAAACAGCACCTGCCCATTAAACTCTGCACTCCACAGCTGCAGCTAAAAGCTTCCCTGATGGACAGGCCATGGAGCAGAGCCCTGGAGGAGGCACTCAGCTCCTGAGAGCCATCCTGCCATCCACGTCCTCACCGGGCCCTCGCTGCTGGGGCACCCCACACGGTCGCCAGGGCAGGAGCAGCTCCAGGGAACCCCTGCAGCGAGGACCACCAAGGACCCAGGGTGGCAGGACCACCAGGGAAACACAAAGCAGCAGCCTCAGAACCTCCAGCAGCAGTGGCTGGCTGAGCAGCCCACGTTTGTACCCGGAACGAGTGCCAGGAGCTGGGCTGGCTCCCAGGGGACAGGGACAGGGAGCAGGTGCCACCCCCGTGGCACACCCCACGCCCTCACCGCGCCCTGTGGGGTCTCAGGGTGGGGTCTGGGGCTGCACAGGGCCAGCACCAGCCTGAAGTGACCGCAGTGAGGGCGATGGGGGCGTGGAGCACCCTGGCCACCACAGCCCGCAGCGCCCAGGGCCCCCTGCCCAGCCCAGCAGAACGTTCTGTGCTGTCTCTGGACAGAGCACCCACCACCTCTCCTGCTGGTAACCAGGACTAAACATTGCTCAGTTATGTTTATCATGAATGTTTATAATAAATAATGTTTATTATTTGAGCTCAGCACTTAACAAACACCACATCCTGCAGTCAGTTGCCACCTCCGTGTGTTCAAGTCAAGCAAAAGGAACTTGAAAAGGAAACCAAGTGAAAATGGTGGAAACGTTGGAGCACTTACAGGGGATAAATAATGTATCAACACAGCAGAAGTTCCCTCCTACAAAAGGATTCTTTATTGTGAGGCCTTAACTTGGCTCAGAACTGCTCTCACAACTTGTCACCTCTGCTGGGAGCTCCTACCTTGGACACGGTCAAGTTCTTCAGCCACGCTGTAATAAAGTTTTCAAGACTTCTACACACAGCCCTGGCTTATCAGCTCACCAGCACCCCTCCTGGGCTGGGAGCTGTGCCCAGACTGTGCCTGCAGACCCCAGAGCCTCCCTTGCCCTCGCAGGAGAAGTCAGGCTCTCACCAGCAGAGCCAGACTGGGCTGTGCTGGTCGCTGGGATTTACTGGTACATCTGCTCAGACTTGTGAATTAGTCACAAAGAAAGTTTTTGGCAATAATGTGGGTGCGTATCATTCGTTAACACCTTTTCTGAACAAGCAATAAAAACTCAACATAAATGCTGTAATTTCCACCCAAATGCACTGTGACTTCTACCAAAAAAACCCAAAGTGGGGCAGGATAACTTTTTCTCCTATATTTTTATTCAGAGTTGGAATAAAATAAGAGAAATGTGACAAATATGAGGAGTCGTGAAATGGGACTGGTAGTCCATTAGGCATTAAAAGAACCCACCCTACCCATGGAAAAGGCTCACATCTGAGTTACAAAAATGGTGATTAAATAAATCAGTGCCTTCGGTGTCCTTGAAGAGTTTTACAAAGCATAACTTCTCCCTCTCTTTCTATAAAATACAGATATTTAATCTGGACTGTGTAAATACACGAGCTTTATCATAGCCTTGCACAAAATTTAATATTCATACGGTATTTTCTCCTGCTTGTCACGCAGCTCATCCCCTACTCCATTTCCTGCCCCTCACTCTGCTGCCTCCCGCTGAGCCCTGCCTGCCTTATCTCCCCCGAGCTCTCCAGCAGTGTAGTGCTGTCAGGATCAAGGAGATAAGGCAGGAACCAGGGCTCAGCTCCGCAAGCAGCCTCTTCACACGCTGCAGCCAGTTCCAGCGGGTGCCAGGGAAGCAGAGCCTGGTGGTCAGGCCAGCAGGAGCAGGCAGGGCAGGGCTGCGAGATAAGGAGCGAGCAGAGGCCAGGGGAGCATTTATCAATCACTGCCATGCTTGCAATGGACATTCCAAAACTCGAGGTGTCATCACTGTGCTCTTTGGGTAAGGCGTGCCCCGGAGCCGGGGCTGAGGTGGGCAGGATCCCCCTGGAGCGGCTGGGGAGGAGCCCTGTGCCCAGCTCCGGCTGACAGAGGGGGCTACGGGGTGAGACCGCACACCCCACCGGGCCTGTGTGCCCCTGGTTCCCTCCCTGACACAGCTGCAGGCACAGCTGTCGGGGGTCTGCAGCCCTGCAGACACGGCGGGCAGGCTCCAGCACCACACGTGTCCCCACCTGCCGCTCCTCCTCCCCTTCTAAAGCCTCAACACAAAGATCTCGGGGCTACAAAAACCAAGTGAATGAAGAACCTGCTGTGGAAACACTGCACGTTTCCACCAGCAGCTCAGGGCACACACTCCAACAGCAGAAGCACCAGCGAGATGTTGGGGCTATCGGGTCCTGCACCAGCAGAGAGGAGTGTCCAGAGGCCACGGGAATGTCCAGGGGACTGCAGGACTGTCTGCAGACACCGCAGCAGTGCCCACAGGCCACGGGAATGTCCAGGGGACTGCAGGATTGTCTGCAGACACCGCAGCAGTGCCCAGAGGTCATGGGAATGTCCAGGATTGTCTGCAGACACCGCAGCAGTGCCCACAGGCCATGGGAATGTCCAGGGGACTGCAGGATTGTCTGCAGACACCGCAGCAGTGCCCACGGGGGCTGTGGGTGCTGCCAGGCTCTGGGATCCCACTCCTGCCCACCCCAGTGGGAAAACAGGATGCTGCTACAGCCACTTCAACACCAAACCAAACCAAACGGAATTTGCCAGAATTACCCACTTGGCCCCCATGGATAGTTGGGCTCTGCACAGCCTGACCTGACCCCCCCAAGCTCTTCAAAGCACAAACTTCCAGGGAACCTGCAGCAGATGTGGCTGCAGGATCTGCTCTGTGCAGAGCACACGGCTCCCTGGAGTGGGAGCCCTTGGAATGCCGGCTCCCTCGGGATGCTCCACTGCTGAGCTTTTATCCCTGTTCCTAATCCTGACTGAGACACAACTACTGAAGTGCCAGAACTGCTGGAGGGGACTGGAGCTGCTGTAAACACATCCCGCTGCAAAAACCATCTAATAGCTGGAGAAAGAGGCATGGTATGATGTGAATTCCCAGGGCCTACTTTTGACCATTTCAGTGTAAAGGTGCTATAGAACCACAAATTGTTATTACAGTATTAGCTGGTACAACGAGGCATTAGGAAGAAGAACTGCCTCAATGCCTGGGGGAAATCAGGAATGAGAATGAATTACAGAAACTGATAGTCATACATGCCCTGTTCTAAAATGTATTTGAAACAAAATGATTACCATAATAAAAGTAAATCCATTTCTGTTCTGCTTATTCTCTGTAGACAAAAGAAAGGGTCAAACATTTTTTTCATCAATTAAAAGATGTAAAGAATCAGGACTCAAAACATCAATTTAATTTTGAGCGCAGATAATCCGGTGATTTGAAAAAAATAGACTCTAATTCAGGGAAGAAGTTCAAGTAATGAATTACTTACCTTCCTCACACCTTGTTTCCAAACCTGACTGTGTGAGTTTCCAACACACAGCTGCCTGTCTGTGGGAAGCCTGTCTTAAGAAACAGGGACAGAGCAGAACACCCTTTCCTTTTTCTGCCTACTTGGTAAATACTGAGTAAACTCTGCACTGGAAAGTTGGTGTTCGATCCCAGAGCAGGGGATTCATCTCTTCACGTATTCTGCATGACCTGCACAAAGGCAAACACCAGGAGACAGAGGAACCTCGGGGCCATGAGGGGCTGTGATGTCCCCGCCCCGGGCCAGCGCTGCCCGGGCTCCAGCAGGACTGTCCCCGAGGGGACCTGCCTGAGAGGGGCAGTGTCCCCTGGGAGGGGCTCCTGGGGCTGCAGGAGGGGAGCAGCTCCCTGGCCCAGGAGGGGCAGCAGCACAGAGCACCCCCCTCTGCTCTGCCAGGAGCTTATTTATTTATTTATTCAGTCTCCAGGGCCACCGTTGCAGGGGACAGAAGAGGGGGGCTCGGGGAAGATATTGACCCCAGATTGATCCCCTGGCAGGCAGCTGGCAGGGCCACAGCAGCACAACACAGGCACAGGGAGAAGTCTATTAATGAGCTCCAACTACTAAATTATTGACTAGTTAAGTACTGCAAATTTGGTCTAATTATTTTCATGATGGGAGTTTAATTAAAGTGTCTTTTGTAGAAAAAGTCTAGCAATATCCTTGTTCAGATAGTGTCAGGGAAAGTTTCCAAAGCCTGCCTGGCTTTCAAAGCCAAATTAAAAGTTACATCCAAAGCAAAGCTCTTCAAAAGAGGGAGCTTTTGTGTGGGAGAGCACTTTAATCCCCAGCTCCAGCTCACAGTCCCGCTCCTGAACCACGTGCACCTCTCCCCATCAGGGAGACATCTCACCCTGCTGTGAGACCGCAGCTCCCAGGGCCACAGGAAACCCAAACACTGAGGGACAGCAAATGACACCAAAAATTCAGGTTGCAGACGATTCTCCACTGCAGAATGACAAATATGGCCTGCCCAGACACACAGGGATTTGCCAGGACACAACTTCAGCACAAATCCAGGCAGTTAGAGCAGAGTGTGGCCCCTGACTTTCCCTTGGGTCTGGCGCTGAGAGCTCTCCCCAGACCCCTCCCTGGTGAGCTGGTTGCTAACACACACCTGTGTTCAGGTGCATTACTCTGCCAACTGCCCCCCACCCAAACACAGGCCCTGCCAGTGGAGGGGAGCAGCTGACAGGACACAAACTGGTTTGGTGGGGCAGCACGGGAGGCCAGGAGCCCCGGAGCCCCCGGCTGCATCCCCACAGCAGCGCTGCAGAGCACTGGGGCGGTGGCAGGGGTTCAGCCAAGAGTCCAACACTGGTGCTTCCTGGCCTCCAGATACACGGATCTGCCTCATCATGCCTTTTCCATGGCTTATCTTTTATTCATGGTAATGTCTACTTGCTATAGATATTTCCAGACATTCATATGCCCTGCTTGGCAGCAGAAGAATTCAAGAGTTTGCTTTGCTAGAATATGGAGCAGTTGGCAGCACCACATCCACATTTATTTAGGACAAAATAACACCTGCCACTAAGAGGAAGAACTATGCTGTGGTTAAATTGACTGTTTGGGACTGAGCAAGTGTCACTTCAATTGCCCCAGTTCCATCAGGGACGCCAGGAAGGTCGCAGTCTCTGCTCCCTGACTTGCAGTTCTCCAGCTGAAAATAATAAAGGATGTGACTCTCAAACTGAATAAACTCATCCACACCCACGATGAGGGGCTGCCCAACGCCTGAGCCACTGGTCCTTGCAGGGACTGGATTAGTGGTTTGGTTTTTTCATTGGTCTATAAATGAACCCGACAGAGCCGAAACTCTCGGGGCTCCCATCAGCACCGTCCCCTGGCAGGTCCCTGGCCCTGCAGCTGCCCGCAGCAGCGCCCTGGCCCCGCCGGCAGGAGCTCTCTGGCTCTCGGGGGGTGCCCGGCAGCTCCCGAGGAGTCCCGGCGGGCCCGGAGCTGGCAGAGCCCAGCGCGGAGCCCCGAGGTGCGGGCAGTGCCCAGCACAGAGCCCAGCACAGAGCCCCGAGGTGCGGGCAGTGCCCAGCACAGTGCCCAGCACAGTGCCCAGCACAGAGCCCTGAGGTGCGGGCAGTGCCCAGCACGGAGCCCCGAGGTTCAGGGAGAGGCGGAGGAGCTCGGGCAGCGCTGCCGCCCCTCTGAGCCCCCCGGGCACACGAGCAGGGCATCGCCGCAGCGCACTCGGCCCGGCCGGGGGCAGCGCTGCCTCCTCTGCCCGCCCCCAGTGCCCTGGAGAGCCCCGGGAGCTCCTGGAGCCGGCCCAGCAGCGAGGAGTCGCGGAGAAGGACAGGCTCCTGTCCGTGCTCAGGTCGCATCATTCTCTCCACGCTGTTCTCCCTTTAGGGGCACAATTTCCCCGCCAGCGGGGGCTCCTCACTGCGCGTTCCCTTGCTTCTCTCCGGTGCAATTGCACAGCTGGGTGTTCCTGATGCCGCACCCTTTGCAGAACTCCTTGGTCAATTCACACAGGAATGTCACTGCGCATCGCTCCGTGCTGGAATTTCACATCCGTTTGTCCAGCCAGCAAGTGTCCAGCTCCAGCTACCTGCAGGGACTGCTGTGGAGGTAGCAGCGCTGTGCACACCTGGCCATCCCTGTGGGGGTGACAGTGCTGTGCACACCTGGATTAGTGGTTTGGTTTTTTCATTTGGTTTTTTCATCCCTGTGGAGGTGACAGCGCTGTGCTGTGCACACTTGGCCATCCCTGTGGAGGTGACAATGCTGTGCTGTGCACACCTGGCCATCCCCGTGGAGGTGACAGCGCTGTGCTGTGCACACCTGGCCATCCCCGTGGAGGTGACAGCGCTGTGCTGTGCTGTGCTGTGCACACCTGGCCATCCCTGAACCCCTGGGTGGGGCAGGAGAGCGGCCCCGGGGCCCAGGGCAGGGGTGGGGGCACTGTGGGGGAACTGCCGAGCTGCACCCAGAGCCAGCAGCCTCTGCCAGGGCGGGCACCGAGCTGGGCAGCCCCTGCCCACGGGGACAGCCACCTTCCCAAACTGCAACGCCTGGGAAGGAGCCACCTTCCCAAACTGCAACACCTGGGAAGGAGCCACCTTCCCAAACTGCAACGCCTGGCAAACAGCACATGGGGGGTGAGCAGCTGCAGTATTTAAAGTCTCTACACCAACAGGGCCAACATTCACAGCTGCAATGCAGCTCTGGAAACCTCGGAGAGGACAGAGAGGAAACTTTTGAAACAAAACAGTTTAAAAAGCCGGAGGAATGTGTCTGGCATCCCAGAGTGGGCTTTCAAAAATGCCTGAGCCACAAGGGATTCAGTTTTTTTTCTGAAGCCACTGGGTTTTCTCTTAAACACCCTCAGAGCTCTCTGAAGTCACGTGGACCTTGCTGGACAGCCCTGCCACACTTCCCAGGGAACAGCACCAGGCAAAAGCAACGACGAATTACAAGAGACACCAGAACAAAGTAGGAATTAATGGGGTTGACATCAGCTGGAAATAAATCTTTTTTTTAAAAAGGCAGTCACATGTATCACATACCTGTTCATTTCAAAGCTACAGGAATTAGAAATTCCACTCTGATCCTGCCATAAATGTGCATCCAGACATTTCTAGGTTCCACTCTGCACCAGGCATGGTCCCCAGGCAAAGCCCTGTGGCAGCTCACGCCTCTGGGGCACAGCGGACACCCCCAGAGGAAAGGAAAGGGAATGGTTTGGGAAGGAGCACGCTCCATGCCAAGGGCTGGCAAGCAGGAGGGAGCTGATAATTTTTAAGCGTCTGTCCAAGCATCTGCTGGTGGACACGAGAGCACAGCAGAGGCTCTGCCTCACCTGCTGTGCAGAGCAGCGGGCAGCCTGCTCTGGCTGCAGAGCAGCACAGAAAATTAATTTCCAGCAATTGCTTGTGCTCTGGCCAAAGAAGCCGACCTCGAGTGTGAACAAGCCAGAGAGAGCTGCAGGACACCTACAGCTGCTGCTCCAAACGCATGCAAGGGCCCAAGGAATCTTACTCAAACCCCTCTCACTCCAAGCCTTCAAGAGGCAACAAAAAGCCATTTCTGAGGGTCTGGGCCTGCAGCAACAGCCCTGAGCAGGCACGGGGGCTCTGCTGCCCAGTGCCCAGCACTCCCCAGGCTGCATGTTCCCAGCTCCCTCCCAGTTCTCCCCGTCTCACAGACTCCTCACCTGCAGGGGACACATCCTGGGGCCGTGTCAGACTGTGAGTTTGCAGAGCTGCATTTCCTTTCTGCATACTAAGTCAAGATTCTTTTTCCAAGTAGGGTTAGATTAACAGCCTGATCTGGGGAATGGAAGAATTATAGATTTAAACAAACAAACGAACACAATAGGGTATAATCAGTTCTCAGTATTTGGCCAGTACTACCGGACTGGGGGTTCTGGAGGGCACATCAGCCAGATTATCCCAAACAAGAGAACTCGGCTTCCTCAGCCACCACCAAGGGCCACAGAAACCCCCCAAGGGTCAGGGGAGCTGCTCAGGCCCCAGGCAGTTTCCAGACCCTGCAGGTCCCCTCACCTCCATGCTTCCCATCCTGCAGCCAGTTAGGCCAAGGAAGGAGCAGAGGAGCCAATTCCAAGCAGTTTGGTGCAGGGCAGCACAACCCACCCTGGACCAGGCAGCAGGAGAAGGCTCGGACTCCTCTTTAACAGCAGCTTCTCTAATTCTTAAAAAAAGCCGTTTGAGGAAATGTGATCCTTTTAAACCAGACAAACCACAGCAAAGCATTAGGGGTTTACAACTTGACTAAATTACCTTTCTTACAATTTCAGGAATTACACTCTTGCACATTGCAAGTCTCCAGTAAGTAATCCCCAAATGCAAACCTGACGAGAGAAGAGAATCAGAAGGGAAGAGTCACAGCAGCATATATTACCATTTTTTGAAAAAAACAAAGGTTTGGATGAGTTTATAGCACAGTGAATGTACAAGCAGAAATGCTGGCAAATTACAGAGCACTTGGGGAAGATGTCTGGGGTTTTTAAGCACAGCCCAGTGCTGCTGCTGCTTTGCCAGTGGCTGTGACGGGGCTGTGTCTCAGGAGGGCACCTGTACCCAGCACTGCCCCCCCGGCCCCCTGGCACAGCTCAGGGGACAAACAGGGCACTGAGAGTCACCGTGGTGGCCCTGGGCCCCAGAGCACTGCAGCAGTGCCAGGGCCAGGGCCAGGGCCAGTGCCAGGGCCAGGGCCAGGGCCAGTGCCAGTACCAGGGCCAGTGCCAGGGCCAGGGCCAGGGCCAGGGCCAGTGCCAGTGCCAGTGCCAGTGCCAGGGCCAGGGCCAGTACCAGGGCCAGGCTGTGAGGGGACAGGACCCCTCCCACAGCCCAGGCAGGGTCTGGCAGGACCCCCAGAGACCCCTGCTCCTGGCAGCACTGGGTGGGCAGTGACTGGGGTGAGAGAAAAGCTCAGGGACCCGAGTGAGCAGCCCAACATAAAGGCTGAGCTTTAGTTTAATCCTGCCCCAGCCCAGCTGCTATTCCCAGGCTCATTCCCCGGGCAAACACTGTGCAGGGGATTTACAGAGCAGGCCTGTCTCATCACACACTTTTTTTTCTATTGAGTTGGACTCAGTGACAAGGACAAAACTATCTATTAGGAAACAAATTACAGTTATTTAGTACTTCTAAAAAACGGCTGGCTTTTAGAATCACTTTGCCTTTTAATATTTAATGACCCAGATCAAGAACAGAACGCTCTCGGAGGAGCAGCCAGCTGGCAGGCAGCCCAGGGGAAAGAATTCTTTGGGAGCATGGAGCACCTTCTCAAACAGCTGCATTTGGTGGGATCTGGGAAACGAAACTTCTTGGGGTTTGGTTTCTGAACCGGAACGAGCACATCATGTGGACAACACGCAGCATCTCCAGAGGCAGAGAGCAGAGGAGTGCCCTCAGGGAGGGCAGGTTCCTGCCCCTGCAGGGAAGGGCAGCACTGACAGCAGCGTTCCGGCTCTCTGCACCCTCACCAACAGCACACGCCTGGCAATAAAAACTACCACCAAACCAAAAGATATCTCTAAATGCATGACAAAGAACTTAAGGGCTAAAACTCTGGGGATTAAAGCTTTGGGGAGTAAAAATATAATGCTTGAGGGTTGCTACTTCATCCAGAATGAGTATTAGATTGCAGTTCCTAAAGGAGGAAGAGAGCGGGGTGTTTCCCCCCCAGTCCTACGGCACTTGTTTCCCACGTGGTGCCACAACTGTTAATACATGCCAGATATTGTATAGGCTGCTGTAGGGCACCATCCTGTGTGAGAAAAGCGTGCAGGAAACAGGACTTCTGAGGATGAGCACTCCGCCTGGGAGGTTGCAAAACTCTGGCGAGGAATGAGACACAGAAGGAACCTGACTCCCTGTTGCAAAAGGCAATCAGCATTCACCTGGGTGACAAACTATATTGTAAAGCACAAGATAATTTAGTGATCTCAAATAATACCGGAACGTTACTGTGACATCCATACTAATAGAAATGCCAGGCTAAAGAAATACTGCCATCAGCCTGGTATGAAAGAAAACACGAAGCTTTAGGAAAGGCAGGGAGATTGCATTTTAAAGCTAACGCAGTTACATAGTGCAATTATGATGTGCAATCACAGGTGCTTCAAAACTCTGATATAACAAAATTCTGATGTAAAAGGAGTCTTGTGTTCTAAGCTAAAAAGGTTGACAACTCCAGAAAAAAAAAACATTCAATAAACCTAGCTCTACTGTTTTTTCTTGCTGCAGAATACAAGTTGATTTTAAAAGCACACGGTTTTCAAGGCCTGTTCCATACCAAAATTGGAGGCTTCTCCACTGCGTGCTGCTTTGAAATGGCAGTAGTGGCATAATTACATTATCGATGTAACTCGCACTCTCCGAGGCCCAATCGTGTGAAACAAAGAGCCATTTACATAAATCTTTCACTAAATAGCAGGCTCTATTACCCCAGTATTTAAACAGAAATAGACTCAATTTCCAGCACGTAACCGTGGAATAACGTTACAGATCTACAAGCAGATGTAATGACTGGGAGAGGCGAAGAGCCCCAGAACGCGAGTGTCCAGCCAGGCACCGCCGCCTGCAAGCTCCGGTTCCCGGGGCGGGCCGGGCTGTCCCCCCGGTCCCCCCGGTCCCGGGAGCGGCGGAGGCAGCGCGGCCCCGTCTCCTCGAGCCTCACAGCGCCCGGGCCCTCCGCGGGCCGGTGTCCCG
>WBMY01001701.1:0-18859 GCA_013397315.1 Donacobius atricapilla | reverse complement strand
CGGGCCGGGCCGAGCCGAGCCGTGCCTGGCTGCCCTGACTCAGGGGTGACTCACCGCAGCGCGGGCCGCAGGCGCGGCCGTGCCTCGCAGATCGCTGCCAGCGCCGCTCGGGATGTAGGTGTAGGTGGCTGCGTTACGCGCTCCGGCAGCGCCGCTCCGCTCCGCGCTCCCTCCTCCTCCCGTGCGCGCCGGGGGCTGCCCGAGCCGGCGGCCGCTTCTCCCCGGCTGCGGTGGATGTGCGCTGCGGATGGCCCCGGCCCCGCTCCTGAGGGGGCTCCGCGCTGAAAATGGATGACTTGGCTCTCCTCGACCTGTTGGAGTGTCCCGTGTGCTTTGAAAAGCTCGACGCCACAGCAAAGGTGCTGCCGTGCCAGCACACGTTCTGCAAGCCCTGTCTGCAGAGGATCCTGAAATCCCAGAAGGAGCTCCGGTGCCCCGAGTGCAGGACCCTCGTCCTGGGCAGCATTGAGCAGCTGCCCTCCAACCTGCTCCTCATTCGCCTCCTGGATGGAGTCAGGTGTGGACAAAACGTCGCCAGGTTTGGCTCCATCCAGAGGTCGGGGGTCCTGTCCTCCCCCGCCTCCATCAGGAGGGTCCCCAGGGGGCTGCAGCTGCATCAGCACCGGCTGGCCACCAACCCCAGGACCCACATGGAAGGGGTAAGGCGCTTCTTAGTTCTTTCTTCTGCCCAGAGCACAGAAAGGTTCCTGCCGTGTGCCCAGAGCCAGGAACCTTCTCTGTTAGCAGCACTGCAGAGTGTTTGAAGTGAGACTGAGTGTTTTGTTTGCAAATTTGGCTGCTGTTTTGATGTGATATTTGACTGTTTCAAGTCCACCACAGCAGAAATTGACTCCCAGGCTGAGGCAAAGCCAGCCTGCCCTTCTCCTCACAAAAGCTTCCCAGCAGCTCTTTTCTCCCAGAGTTTTCAGATGCTTCCTGGCTTTTGAGGGCATTTCAGGTGCCTGGACTTTCGGGCAGTACACTGCTTTTGACTGATAGCAATTAAGTCAGTAATTGCTGAGCTGTAACTGTTAGTGGTGGAGAAGGTATTTCCATAGCTGCACCTCAGTTTCCCCACACTGGAAAAGAAGGGGGATGCCCAGTGGTGCTGCTGCTGTTCCTTACAAAGTTCGTGGAGGTTCACCAGTTAAAAATATTAAATTTGACTCACAACTGTACCTAGGATGAATTACTAGGCTAATTTTAAAATTCTAAGTTCTTTCCATCATTTTCTTTAACAATACAAAAGCTTTTCTTGAATAATGAGGACATGATACTAGGCCTGTTAAAAGAGCTTGGCTGAGATGGAATTTAGGGTAGAGACTTGTGGCTTCACCTTTCGCACGTCTCTAAAAGCTTTCAACAGTGCTCAGAAGCCTGAAAGGCTGTTGGACCCCCGAGGCTGGTCAGAGCAGGGAGCTGTGCAGGTGTGTGCAGGCAGGGGTGTTGTGCCCCGTGCTGGAGCCGGGCAGGTGCTGTGGGCATGAGCCCCACGCTGTGTCCTGTGGGTATGAGCTGGCACATCCCAGGGAATCTTTGCGGTGTGATGAGGGATCTGCATGGATCACACAGCAACACCAAACCCCCTCGGGAGCTGCTCTCCCTGGTGCTCGCGGTGCCCGCTGAGCCCGAGGCACCGTGTCCGCTCCCGGGAGTGCTGCCGGGCACAGCCCAGCAGGGACAGGGACAGGGGCAGGGATGGGACAGGGACAGGGGCAGGGATGGGACAGGGACAGGACTGGGGCGCTGGGTGACCCTGCCCGGCCCAGAGCACCCTCCTGGCTGCAGCAGGGGGGCACGGGGCCAGTGCAGAGTGCAGCAGGTCCTTGGGCTGCCAGTGCCTCCTGCACAGGGCCCTGCTCTGACCCTTGCTGGGAGCCACCGGCTCTCCAGGGAGCTGCAGGAGCTGCTGGGGCCCTCCGTGCAAGGGACAAACCATCCAAGAGTGACAGGTTTCAGGCACTGCCATCCCGGGCAGCATTCCAGCTGACAAGGAGAAGGCTGTAGTTTTTCCAACTGGACTCTCCTGGCCCTGGATAAAAGAGCGCAAATACATTTGTCTGGTTTTCTTCTCTCTCACTCGTTTCATATAACTTTAACTGGTTCTGAGGACAGGTAGGAACTTGCTCTTGGTGTATAATGGCAACATCCATCCATCTATAGCTCCCAAAAGCTTTTAAGACCAACTTAAGACCAAACTCCTGGGAATCAGCAGAGCCAGTGAGCACTGGGGGAGCAGCGGCTGTGGCTGGCTCCCTGACACTGGGACAGCCCTCCGAGCTCCTGTGCCTCTCTGGGAAGGGATATAAAACACATTACACTGAAATACTCTTAGACCTAATTACTTACTTAATTATAAAACACTTTGGAATCCTCTGCTGCAAGGTAAAAAATGCAACATATTAGTCACTTTTGGTTTTAGTGGTTTTAAATACCTGCATTGAGGAGCAGAGGTTACTTTGGGTACTCCAGTGGGACGTCAATGGATTTGTAGCCTCCCCTGAGCTGGCACTCGGTGACAGCAGCATGTCACCCAGCACAGCAGGGACACATCTGAAAGTGCCTGTGCAGTGCAAAGATGAGACAGTGATGAGGGTGACTTGTCATCACCCTGCCCCATGGATGGTTGAGTTCCAGGGCCACCTGGAGCAATCTGGGTAAGCAGAGACCTCCAGGTGTTTGTGAAGCTCAGACAGATTCTTTTTGTCAGGACTCACAGTGAGAGCAGCAGCCCTGCTCACCCCGCCTAGCTCTGCCCTGGGTACTCAGAATTGCAGCGTCCATTGCTGCTGCAGCAGGAGGTCGCAGCTCCCCAAAAACAGGCTGCCCCAATCTGCAAGGGCTGCTAATTACCTCAACACTATCCACCACCCTGTGCTACAAAGCAAATACGACTGACGTGCCTCACACAGCTCTGCAGCCAGAGCCGCCACCCAGCCAGGATAGGGGCCAGCATTTGGTTTTACCAAGGCTGTTCCATAAATAAACTTGCTTTACTCCCTGGAGCTGAGAACATCACAAGTCTGATCAAAGTTTCTCTCTCAGCAGAGATGTTTCCTTGCCAGCTCTTTGCTCTTCATGCTCATGAGCCTCCATGAAGGCAAAAAATAAAATCAATCCCTCATCACCCAGCAAGCCAAGAGCTGGTCTCGTTCTGAGCAGGAGCAGCAAGCAGGCCCCCACGGAGCTGCTGGATTGGCACGAGTGCAGCACTCGCTTTGCGGTCAGGAATTTCCCAGAGCCAGCTGTTAAAAAACAGGGAATTTTCTAATTACAGCCCATCCCAAGCGATTTATTTGCTGGCATTTAAATCCCTTTTGAATCCACTTCCTACGAGCTAACGTGGTGTGGGCACGTGCTGGGTTTGTGCAGACGGACCCGTAACCAGGGCCTGGCTGTGCCAGTCCTGCTCAGCCCCGTGAGCCCCCGGCCCTGAGCCCCTGCACGGCCCCACAGCTGCTCCCAGCACCTCAGACAGGCCCGCAGATCTTGAACATCAATGCAGAGAGGACAAGGCTTTGGATTTTCAGAATCTCCACATAACAAACTGTCTGGGATTTAAGAATTAAAGGACTTGCTGGGAGGTGTACGCGTGAATAAGCCACGCCGAAGCCTTTGAACTCTTAGGAGCCGCCCCTGGCATGTGCCAGGTGTGATTACAGCTTGTGCTGGAGCTCCTCCTCACCTGGCTGCAGCCCCAGCCCGGGCTGGTGAGCCAGCAGACCATGTGTGCTGAGGTGTGCACGAACCTCCCACGCCTTTCAGGGGGGTGGGATGGCCCAGCTGCACCCTGCACACGCAAAGCTCCATCCAGGGCCTGAACAGCTACCTGGGTGCTGAACTCTGTCATGCAACAAACATGGGACAGTGACCCAGAGGAAAAAAGTTCCGAGGATGACAGCTTGCCTTAGGAAAACACGGACCACGCAGATTTAACTGTGGCTTGGGCTATTTTTTCTTTGCATGAACTGAGTGCTCAACACCCCCTTCCAGCATTTCATGGGAGATAGACAGATAACACCTCTATTGGGATAAAAATACTCTGCACTCCAACGTCCCACCTTCACACGGACGTCTATAGATAGTGCCTGCGTCTTGGTATTTTCTCCTCCTCCAGAATCATCTCCAGCTCCTTTCTGCGTTTGACAGACAGGACTTGGATTTCTGGAGCCTCTTGAAGCCTTGTTCATAGCAAACTCCATGTTTGCACCTGGCAGAGGCAAGCGAGTTTCCTGGCCACTGAGCCAGCCCCCTTGCCCACCCTCCCCAAGCCCCCAGCAGTTCCTGTGCAGTCCCAGCAGTGACCTCCAAACGTGTGTCCCATCCCCTGGGGCTGGCCAAGCGCTGTGGGGATGTCACACAGGCCTGGGCTCTGCCTGGGTGCTGCTGCTGGCTCCTTTCCCACCAGAGCATCCTCACACCCCACAGCTGCTGGGCGAGGGGTGCCACAGAGCCCCCCAGCTGGGCACAGAGATGCTGCATCTGGCTACAGAATTCTGTGTGGTCTTACGGCCTTTCTGGAGGGAGGATTTGTCCCAAGGCTCCTCCACTGCCGTGTCCCATCAGGGCTCATCTCATTCTAACAGAACGAGGAGCTGCTCCCACAGTGCTGGCGGCACCTTGTGCTGGGCACTGGGGGGGTTTCTCCCTGTGCATGTAGTTTGAGCACTTTTATCTACTGCAGAGAGAGTGAGGTCAACATAGGCTGATGCACAGCACCCACCCCAAAAGCTGTGTGAGCAACAGGGCCGGCACAGAGCACTCCTGGGTGGCACCTGGGGCACCGGAAAGCCCAAAGACCTCCACGGCTGGCGGCAGGAGCCAGTTTCCCTGGTTTTACAGAATTAGGTACCAAGCTGCAAACACATAAAAGTGTTTTAATTTGTTTCCAAGGCAGTGAGTCAGGCTCAGATGGCGAGTCAGGAATAGCACAGCAGGGCTCCTGTGCCAGCTCACCTGCGCGGTGCCGTGGTCAGCCAGGAGCCCCAGGCTCTGAGTGCCCCCCTGGCCACATTTTCCTGCCGCTCGCTGGCCGCTGGCCCCGCGGCGTGGAGCTGCCCGCTGGCCCGAGTTTGTCGTTCTCCGTGCAGAGGGGAGGGTGGGGAGGAGGCACGGTGCCGAGCCGCCCTGCGTGCTGCCAGGGCTGGGGCAGGCGCTGTCCTGGGAGCCGGGGAGCTCTCCCTGCTGCCAGCACCGTCCTGTCCTGCCTTGCAGCCTGGCCAGCCCGGGCAGAGGCGGCCGCGGTGCCCAGGGCCGGCAGTGCCAGCTGAGGAGCCACAGCAGCGCTGCCCCTGGCAGCTCTGGGAGGGCACTGAAGCGGCAGGGAGAGGGCTCAGGAGCAGGAGGGAGCAGGGTGCAGGTTTCCTCCCCGCACAATAAACAGCCTCTGCTGAGAGCGGTGCTGCTGAGGCAGAGCATCATGACCGGGCACGCCGAGGGCTGACGCAGTTTGTTTTCCGTGCAGCTTAAAGCCATGACACACAACTTAACCACTGCCCGGGACTGCTGACGGCAGCACAGACTCATCTGATAGAGCAGCCGCCAGCCAGGAGGCGTGAGAGGGTTCCGTGCAGCCTGAGCTCTCTGGGCGCCGGCCCCAGCACGGTCCTGCCCCGTCCCCTCTTCCCTCTGCTCCTGCCCCTGCTCTCCCTGTGCCCCTGCGGCTCTGCCCGCACCCAGGAGCAAAGCCACGCTCGGGTCCGGCTCCTGGGCACTCCTCCTGCTCACCGGGGTGTCCCACCTGTTCGACACAGGCAGAGTGAAGCCCGACCCGGCTGTGTCCCCCCGGGGAGCCGTGGGGGCACCCCCAGACTCCAGGCATTCCTGCCAGGCTGGCTGCCAGCAGCGGTGCCTCCGCAGCTCCCATCCTCTCTGCCAGAGGAGCTGCTCTGTGTTTCCCCTAATCTTTTCCCCATTTTCCATGTCACCTTTGCATTCCACAGCCAGGCCACGCTCAGAGGTGACGTGAGCCTTGCTGCTGTGGTACCCCAGGGCTGCGAGTGAGCAGAGGGGGCAGGTGCTCCCAGTCCCTCTGCCATTGCCCCAGCTGCAGCTGTGCAGATGGAGCAGCACAAAAACAGCTACATCCACACAATTCACGTCTCCAGCATCTCCCCGTGATGGCCACTTGGCTCAGGAGCAGGCGGCCAGCAGCATTAGCCATGGCCAGTGCTGGCCTCCCATTTGGGCAGGCCCAGGAGGGAACGGGGCAGCGCCAGGGCTGGTGGGAGAACAGGGACTGGCTTTGTTCTCCCTGCTGCACACAGGCTACGTGTGCTTGGAAGACAGGAACAATCCTCCTTGGGGAAGAAATAATGCAGAAACCACCCAACTGTCTGAATCCTCAGAATATAATTATGTGAAGAGATTGAAATGACAAGTTCACTTTTGAAGGTTTTGTTCTCTGTGACAAGGCTGAAGTTATCTCCTCTGCCAAAATGCAGAAAAACAGAATTGTAATGGCAATTAATTTACATTCAAATAGCTCTTTTCATCCACCTGGATCCTGCAGAGCCCTGAACTGTGCTAGCTGAGCACACAGGCAGGCAGTGAGGCTCATTCATGCCGTGGAGACATGGGCAGTTGTGGCAGGATGTTGGAGGCAGCTCTCAGTAAGCAGAAGGGATGGAGATGTTATTGATCATCTCCATAAAAACCCAGTGTGTGCACGTCCTCGGGTGTCGGATGTGGATAATACCCAGCTCCACGTGCTCCGTGTAACTCAGCTCACCAGCAGCACGGCCTGGGCTGTGCCCTCAGATCTGTCCTGGAGTCACTGCCTGCCTCAGGGTGAGACATTCACACTGCCCAGTGCTGTCCTGCCTCCTGCTCGAGGTCCTCGGGGTGGTTTTGAAGGGAGTTGCCTGGGACGAGGTTTAGGGGCATTCCCAGCTTTCATCAGCAGCCTCTCCTCCTCCCTGTGCTCCCGGCTTTGCTCCCAGTGCTCCCCTCCCAGGCAGCGTCACACCTTGCTTCTCCTTCTCTTGTGTAAATCCCCCTGCTCTGAGGAGGGGTCGTTCGTGAGCCCCCTGCTGCCAGTCGGGAGGAGTTATAACCTGCTCATTTCAGATAACCACAGAGTGCATTTCTCTGCTAGGAAGAGATGCCCCAAATTGCTTCCTCACACACATACATATTTTTAATCTTTGTTTTCTGCGGAGGGAGACTCAGAGGCATTGGATGTCTGCCCAGCACAACTGATGCCAAATGCCAAAAATAGTGAAAAAAATAAAATCTTTTCTCCCTTATTGACCTCAAATCCACTGAGAATGGGGACAAGGAGTTGAAGTGCATCTGCCATGACCATCCCAGCTGGCAGAGTGGCCAAGGAGAGAAAAGCATCTCCCCCAGAGACGGTGCTGGTGCAAGGGGGCTCTGCCCCACACCTGGCCTTACCTGCTGCCCTTTCTCCCTAGGGATCTCCTACGCTCTCCAGGCACGCCCACGGCAAGGGGCACCTGGGGCTCAGCCCCTCTGAGAGCCTGGAGTAGCTCCTGGGTTACAGGCACTCCCAAAATGGGTTTCTTCGCTGTAGTTTCTCTCTCTCTGCCACTGGACAGCAATACTGTACACAGACTTTCAGCAATCCTAGTTGGGATTTTCACAAAGCTGCTCCCAGGGTTTTCTCCCCGGGATGTCTAGTCAGACACCAAGCCCCACGGGGGACCAGGAGTGTGTGCAATACTTGGCTGAACATTTGCTGCCACTACCACCCTGCTAAAACAAAATGCTGCCGTGGATTAACCGAGAGCAACTGGACATGCTAATGGGAGAAGACTCCAAAAAAACAAAGCAGGCCCTGCTGCCCCTGCCAGGACCATGCTCAAACCCCAGAAAGCCTCTCCCTGTGCCCTCAGCCCTCCAGGCGCTCCTTGTCTTTATCGCAGGTTAATTAGCACTCCAGTTTCTGCCTTTGCAATTAACCTACTTTAAATAAAGCAAAACAGATCCCTCGCAGAGGATCTGGGACACCCAGGAGTGGGCAGAGAGCAGCGCAGACTGAGACAGGGCTCAGACCAGCTCAGCTGCAGCCGCAGGAGGGAGGTGATGGCCGTGACCGAGCGCCCACCCGCGGGGCTCTGCTGCCGAGCCCAGCTCCAGCCCCGTGGCTGTCACAGTGTGCTTCAGGTGTTCTTTCCTACACCCTACAAACACGTTAAAAAACGGGGACTCTGCATGTCTTTCTGAAATCTTCAGCTTGCAGCTTTATTTTGTGATTGGCCTGTACAGTAAGGACTGCATTAGTTGCTCCCTCTGGGTAGGTAAAAGTTTAGTTTATGTCCTAAATAAGGTTGGGAAATCGATGGGATATTTTAGGCTTAGTATCTGAGAAGCCAAACAAAATTCCCTTTAAAAAATTTAAAATATCAAAACCTACAGACTTTGGAAAAAGCTGGCCTGGGTTGGTAGATTTGAAAGGGCAGAAAAGTGCGAGGAGAAGGTTAAAGAGGAGGGGAAGAGCTGAAGGTTGTGAGTGTGGTTAGAGGAAGAAAGAGCCCATTCATCCAACCATCCATGCATCCAAATGGAGGGATGTTTTCATCCAGACCCAACACCACAAACACACCTGTCCCTCCTGGTTTGGGGGTATTTATCCCAGTCTGCTGCTGAAAAAGGAATATTCCAGACTCTCAGCACTCTGTTGCTTGCTCCCTGTTCCTGGTTAGCACCAGGTATGCATTTCATTTCAGAGTTTCTCTTCTTTTTAATATATTTCCATAACTCATTCATGCTGCCTTTAATGTTTTCCTGTCTCCTGCCATTCCCTCACACCCCAGACGTTGCTGCTCCTCCTTCCCAAGCCCTGTTCTCACACTTTGTGAAAGTCCCGTTTGTTTTCTGGGTGCTCCTGAGGCAACCCAAGGGCTGTGCTGCTCATATTTTTGTGACCCCAGCCAGTGGTCCCAGCGTGGTTCTGCAGGAGAGCTGCTGCCCGTGTTCTCTGTCCCCACATCTGCCATCCTCACCTGTCCAGGTGTGTGTTTGCAGGGAGGCTCCATGGCCCTGGCATGGATGTGATCCCTGCTTTTCTGATGGAGGGCAACAGTGCCCCAAGCCTCCCTTTCCCATTTCTTTTCTCCCAGTGATATGCTGGGGGTGTCAGTGAGCCAAGCACGTGTGTTTACTGTGAGCACAAATTAAGGGAGAGAATGACTTAATTAGAACTAAACATTAAACTAATTGCTTCCCATTTCAAAGGCTTTGAAATAAAAGTACTACATGAATTTTTTCTCTTCTTGGTTCCTTTTCCCTACCAGGCATCAGGGTTTGGGGATGCCGGAAAATGTCTTCTTTCCGAAAACTTAACAATTTCTATGGGAAATTTGATCTTTTCCTCACCTCTGGAAACTAACATTGAGATTCTCGCTTCTACCTTCCTGACCTCTGAGAAGTAGCTGGGAGCTCGGCAGAGGTCCTGCCTGAGCCCTGGTCAGACACAGCTGGATTTGGGGACATGCCCAGTAAAAGGCAGGAGATCTGGAACGTGTCACTGGAACAGAAGTCTCCTGTGAGATGAGAGTCAGGGGGTGACCATGGCTTGGAGAAGCTGCAGGGCATGGTCCTCACCATGCCCCAGCACTGGGCAGCCTCTGAAGAGAGGAGAAGGACAATGCAGACCTGCAGAGCCCAGTGAGGGAGCAGCGAGCAGCCTCGTGTCCCTGGGCACTGGCACCTCTGCTCCAAGCTGATCAAGGCTCTAGAGCTGGGGGCAATCCCAGTTTCCCAACTTCCCAGCATGGAGCTGATGCAGCTGTGCCACCAGCTGAAGGCCAGGAACGGAGCTCAGCATTTGGGTTATCCCCTCAAAGTGTAGGGCTGCTCTGTGCCAGGAGCCCTCGCTGTGGGAGGGCAGGAGCCCCAACAGAGCCCTGGTACAGGCAGGGCTCAGCACAGCAGCTGCTTTAGGGGAACTTGGGCATTTCATTTTAGTGAGAGGCAAGATCACAACGTCCCTGCATCTCTCCTGGGTTTGGCATATCTCTGCTGTGTCATATTACACTGCAACAGTGATAACACTAAGCCACCTCTCCCCATAACCCAGGAAAAGGCTGAAATAAACCCACAGTCACGTGTTAAAGCAGGGATAGAGCCATGCAGCATAGAACCTGCACTCACCTTGCTGTGCTGCATTCTCCTGGCAGGTGACAGCCACCAGCTCGGATGGATGATGGCTGTGACCTCCAGTCCTTCTGAAATAGAAATACCTGGGTCATTAAAATAGATACTGTGTTGGAGGAGCCCTTACAGCAGGCAATAAGAGCCCATGGGAAGACTAGTTTAAGGCCTTAACTGTTTCTTAATATTCTTAAACAAGTCCAGCCTGCTTTTCATCTTGATACAAACTTAGCGTAAGTATTTGAGAGCTTGTCTTCATTAGTAAAACCCATCAAGGAAGGATGTGGGTAGTTAATCCTAATAAATGCATGCTTAAGCCCTAGACCTCTGCATTTTTTTCCCATTAATTGTGAATGCTTTTGGGGAGCTCTGTCTGCCTCGGACAAACTGCAGGGGCTGTTTCCTGTCCCCCAGGTGCCCCGAGCCAGGGCTCTGTACACCTACCGTGGGCACAGCCCCGGGGAGCTGCGCTTCAACAAGGGGGACACCATCGTGCTGCTGCGGCAGCTGGACGAGAACTGGTACCTGGGCGAGCTCAACGGCAGCAGCGGCGTCTTCCCAGCCAGCTCCGTGCAGGTCATCAAGCACCTGCCCCTGCCCCGCCCGCTCTACAGCCTCGACCTGCGGAGCCGGGGCAAGGCGGAGAGCAAGGACATCCTGACCCTCCAAAAGGTACGGGACAGGGTAGAGAGCGAGGGCATCCTGACCCTCCAAAAGGTACGGGACAGGGTAGAGAGCGAGGGCATCCTGACCCTCCAAAAGGTACGGGACAGGGTAGAGAGCGAGGGCATCCTGACCCTCCGAAAGGTACGGGACATGGCAAAGAGTGAGGGCATCCTGACCCTCCAAAAGGTGCGGGACAGGGTAGAGAGCAAGGACATCCTGACCCTCCGAAAGGCACCGCCCGCAGCACCGGGACGTGGCCGCGCTCCCCTGCACCACGCTGGGCTCCGCCGCTCCCCAGCCCCTCGGGAGCGCCTCTGGGTGTCCGAGGGTCCCCCAGACGCTGCTGCCGGCAGTGAACGCTCCCCCTTGACTGCCCGGGGTCACGCAGGGTGACAAAGAGCACCAGCAGAGGGGTGCAGCACCTCAGCGCCTCACAGGCAGCGTTCTGGGGCTCCCAGCCACCCGCTCCCCGGCAGGAGTTTGTCAGCGCTGGTCTAGACATTAATTGTGTTGTGCAGTTTAGCTTGAGATGCAGGCTGTAAACGGCACCGGCACCAGTTCCTAGAAATAAAATTAATACTTGTGATGCTCATAATTACAGCAAGCTCTGCTTTGCGGCTGTTTTATAGGAGGGCACAAGCAAAACATCTTATTTGAAGCTCTAATACGTTTTTTAAATGTGTTTTCATTTAATGAAATAATTTTAGCTTCAGTAATGACTTATTCAAGTCTGGCATTAACAGACACAAGTTAGTTAAGGGGCACATGCAGCCACCAAGGAATTAGAAATTAATTCTAGAGAAGGCAAAGGCAGGGCTACGGTGGGAGACACGAGGCTCTCCCAGCTCCAGCATGCAGTTTGTGCCCCATTTTATGATGTCTCCTGAGATTTAGATAGGCAGAAAAATGTTTCCAGTTTGCTCACACACAGAAATGACAGGGTGGCCAAGGCACATGTGTACCTACAAACCTTATTTTGGAGAGGGAAAATGAGAAAACCACCCCTGTTGTAAAATGACAATGTCTGGGAGGCACCTGTACCTCTCCTGCCGTGTCTCCCTGTCCGTTCCAGGCATCGAGCACATTGCTTCCCACGAGTGGGTGAGATTCTCCAAGTTTTGCAATTCATTAATGTCAACAGTAAATCATGATTAATTCCTCTGGCACCCATCGTGGTGAAGAACACTGTCACCACATGCCCTTTGCTACTAACACCCTGATCAGCAGTTTCCGAGAAGCGCTGTGTGAACACTGCCCGTATGCAAACTCGGGGCCTGCCTCTCCCTCATTAACCCCAATCCTCAACGAGCCAGGATGTTTCCAGTGGAAGCAGCACCAAGCCATGAATGTTCCAGCTGACAGAGATGGAACTGGGTGGATCTAATCCTGCTGGGAATGCCACCATCAGTGAGGTTCTCTCTGAGCCCGTGCCGTACCCTCAGCTGCAGGGCTTGGGTGTCCTGCTGCAAGATGCACCCAGCGTGTGCCAGCACAGACAGGGCCACAGGAGCCTGAACGTCCCTTCTAAAGCAGAGTTAGAGTTATTACATACAGCTCTCCCAGCACCTCTGCCAGCCAAAGCTTTGTGCAAGGAATATCTCAGGGGGAGCACTCATTAACCCCTCAGTAACCCCTGGTCCTAGCACAAGTTTTTCAAACCAATTTTAATCTCACTGTCGGCTTTGAATCGAGAATTTTACACCCAGAATTTGTCACTGACAACAGATGAGAGAAATGACAGAGGCCAAGATGTTAAAGCTAACCTGTAACACCACCTGAACCCTGCCTGCAGCTCTGCTGCCGAACGGGACCGGGGAACAGAGCAGTGGGGCTGTGCCAGGTGTAACTCCTGAAGGCCCACCACGTCTCCTGTGGTCTCTTCCAGCCGAGCAGCCCCCAGCAGCTCCTGCAGGCCACCAAGAGCCACTGGTCCCCGCAGCCCAAGGGCGCGGCCCTGGGAGCCGCGTCCCCCAAGGCCAAGGCGGGCTCGGCGCCCTTCCCCAAGGTGCCCGACTCCAGGCGGAAGAGCCTGCGGCAGTTCTCCATCACCACGGCCCTCAACACCCTGAACCGCATGGTGCACGCTCCCGCCGAGCGCCCGGCGCTGCAGATCAGCTCCCCGGTGCTCATCAGCTCCAGCAACCCCAGCGTGCCCACGCAGAGCAGCGAGAGAGCCGAGCCCCCCGCCGGGAGCGCTCTCCAGGTAAGGGAGGGGCAGCCAGCCGGCACGGCCCTGGGGCACACGGCCTGACCTCCGGGAATCATCCACCCCGGGCACAGCAGCCCCATTCCTTCTTCCCGCGCTGACTGAAGATCTGAGCGCAGAATCTTCACAGATAGCTGATATGGCAGGAAAAGGGTTTTTTTACATTGACGTGACATCTTTCGTAGTGGAGGTTGCTCCAGCCTTTTTTAGAGCAGTCACCCAGCCCCCGGCAGTCCACGGCAGGCACTTTGTGCTGAGCACCAGCCTGCAGAGAGCAGGGTGTGACATCCTGGGTTACCGAGGGGAAATGGAACCCCACAGGAGTTCCATAATTCAGCTGAAATTCTATCATATCTCACACCCCGAAGGGATCTTACCCAAAATCTCAGTGTGAACTACTGCCAGCAGCAGAAACAAGAGAGGGGACGTGTCAGGGTTTGGCCGTAGAAGGGCTGGAATTGCATGTTCCAAACAGCAGGCTTGCTCCCAGAGGCTCACAGGGGGGCCTGTGTCATTTCTGGCGCTGCACAAGATGCAGCTTTCTTTTCCATCTCTGCGTCTGGGCTGCAATGACTGAGCTGCAATGACTGAGCTGCAACGCTGAGATTCCTTCACAGGCCCAGGTGGGCGCAGCCAGGGTATCTGGGAGGCCGGGGGAGCAGGAGCTGACCCCAGGACAGCCAGCAGCAGCCGGACAAGCCAAGGCAGAGGGGCTGCAGGCTGGGGGGCTCCCCCCGCAGGAGCCGCCTGCCTCCAGCGCCAGGAGCAGGTCGGACTCATCTCGGCCCATAAAAGGGAATAAGCAGCGCTCCCCAGCGCTCCTCCTGCGGCCCTTGCCTCCCCTCGGGGCCAAGCCGGGCTCAGGTGCAGCCAGAACCAGTTTGCAGCGCTGCGGTGGCCGTGCCTGTGCTTGTGCCTCTTGTGCAAGGGCTGCGGGGTGAGGGCAGCGGGGCGCCCACGCCCTCCCTCCCCTCCGCCGGGATCTCTTCCCTGTCCCAGCAGGGCTGGACGCGGGGCTGGCAGTGCCTGGCTCGGGGCTGCCTTCCCTCCCTGCCCTCCTGCCCTGCCCTCCTGCCCTCCTGCCCTCCTGCCCCCCTGCCGCTGGGTGAGGGGAGCTGATGAACCCGCTGCCGCCCCCAGCACACCCGGCTTTCCTGTGCCGGAAAGGACGGGATGTCCCGGAGCTCCCCCCGCCCGGGAGGGGGTCGGGAGGGCTTCCCTCCCCACCTGGACACTCTCAGGAGGGACCTGCCCGCGTCAGCAGCGCTGGGGCTCACGCTGGTGACACGCCAGGAAGGGAGATGGAGTGAGAGAGGGATTTCGGGAGAGGCAGGGTATTAAACGCTTTGTACTTACAAGGGCTTGCCAAGGACTCGCAGGGGACCAGCAAAAGTGAGTGCTGAAATCAGTTATACGTGACTCGAAAATATTTATTTCGATCTTTTTTCCCCTCTTCATGTTGCAAATGCAAAGGCAGCTTTGAGGACGCTCTAAATGATGGTTGCTCCCAGGCACAGGGGAACACAGAGATGAAAAGCATGGAGCTTTTCACCCAGAGGGGGACATTTCAACACAGTTTTGTTAGGAAAACCAGCAAAGGGCTGTCATTTTGTCCCAATGAAGAAAAAAGAAACTCCAAATACCCAAATTTCAAGCATTTTTATTATGGTAATTTATAAAACAGAATTATAATTTCCAGTCAACTTTATGAGCACCTGATCCAATCCTGCCTGGACTAGAAAATGAGAAATGTAGAGAAGGTTTGAAGCTGACCTGCCACTCCAGGTCTGAGACAGAAGCTGGGATTGCTGGGGTGTTTAAATTAATTTAATTTACTGGAGAGCACCAGAGCGGGTGAGTCACTTCTCTTTTTCCCTCGGTCCTTGCCAAGCCAGCGCTCCAGCACCGCATTACAGACATGACCACTAGAAATTAGATTTGAAATGAACATGAGATTAAAGCCCCAGCCTGCCTCATTAAAGATCCTGTGGTCGTTGCTGGAGAGCGCAGAGCTGCCGGCACATCCAAGCGCGGGAGGTCCCGCTGCCCTGAGCCTCCCGGGCCGCTGTCCCCGGGCTGGGGGCNCGGCCCCGCTCGCAGCGTGCGCGGGGCTGGCTCCGCACGGGCGGGAGCCGCTGCCGGCGCTGCCCGGCCCGGGGAGGTCTCGGCTGCAGAAGGGGCAGCCCGGCAGAGGAGCGGCCCGAGGGTGCCGCTGAGAGCCAGGAGGGCAAAGGCAGAAGCCAGAGGGACAAGGCGGAGTGTGCCCAGCTGGCACAGACACACACGTTTGGTAGCTGCGGCTCCGCAGAGCCCAGCAAGCGCAAGGGACACAAAAGAGAACTGGAAGAAGAACAGAAACAGCCCCAGGCAGGTGCTGGGCCCGGGCTCATGGCTGGATGCTCAGCAGACACCAGGCACAGGACGCCCCACAGCAGAGAGGTGCCTCAGAGACCCTCGGCAGGGGGACATCAGGCCAGCTGAGAGGGGAGGAGGGACAGCCAGTGGGGACGGCCCAGCACGCTGCCCGTGGCCTCACCGGCACAGCAGGGACAAGGGGTCACCCTGCGGCCCTGGCAGGCAGTGAGTGTGACACAGCACAAGGCACAGTCACCCCAGCAGCAGGAACGGGGCTGCAGCTCCTCCCGGGAACACCAGAGCCCCCTGTGAGAGCACAGGGGGGACACCAGAGACCCCTGTGAGAGCAGAGAGGGGACACCAGAGATCCCTGTGAGAGCACGGAGGGGACACCAGAGATCCCTGTGAGAGCAGAGAGGGGACACCAGAGCCCCCTGCGAGAGCACGGAGGGGACATCACAGACCCCTGTGAGAGCACAGAGGGGACATCACAGTGGCTGGTACCACTCTGCAGGTGCAAAATGACAGTGGGGAAAGGACCAGGTGGGGATCAGCCACAGGGTCTCGATGATCCTGGGGGTCTTTTCCAGCCTAAATGATTCTGCAATTCTGAGTCTTCCTCTTGCTGCCTGGTCTTTTTCCAAGTCAAATGCTCCAGGGTCTTCCATTTGCTGAAATGTCTTTGGTGTTTTTTTGCAGGGTGAGTGAAGCCAGTCAAGCGTTAGCTGTTCCTGCAGTGGCTGAAAGGAGCTGACAACCAGATTAATATTTTCTTTTCTTTGCTTCCTTTCTCCTGTAGATCAGCACCTCTTACTACCCCTCACCAGGACCACTGGGGCCGCCGGCAGCCATCGTCACCCTTCCCCACCTGCAGCACCACGGGCCAGCTTACCTGTACGTAAGGAAACTGGAAGGCTTTGGGGGTCAGGGCGTAATTTCCTGTAGCCTCACCATGAGCTTGCTCCTGCCAGGCAGGAGGTGCAGACAGACCAGAGCGCAGCTTGGATCCAGATGCAGATCCATGTAGGAATGTACCTGGCAGGTCTCAGCAGGCGCTGGCAGAGTCCTGAGTGCATCCTCTGCCTCACTGTTATCTATGGAGAAACAGCTCTGCCTGGTTGTCAACCATACATTTAGTTCTTTTTTACATGTAAAGAAACTAATTACTCCTTAAGTGCCTCTAGTTATTTATCCTGAAACCTTCATAGCCACTGGTGTTTTGAACAATCCAGTTTCTGAAAACTTTCACAGAGTTAAAATTTGCAGATAACATCCTATGATGATTACATCAAGGTAAGATTCACCACCCTGGCACTTCAGTAAAGCATCTAAAATAACAACAGCACCACAACACGCTGCTTACACAGCACTCAGCACCCCTGGAGCAGAGCCAGGCTCTGGGAATGCTGGTGCCCAGGAGCAGCACCCACAGCTCAGCGCTGTGTTGGGACCCCCACACACCATCATCAGTCAGCCCAGGCTCCAGCACACACTTAATCCAAAGGACAGGAGATCTCCCAAGAGCTTAAAATCCTTTGCAGAGGATGGTGCGAGAGCATCCCAGCAGCTGCCTGGTTTGCACAGAGGCAGTGTCAGACCAGCCCTGCACAGCCTCCCTTGAGGTGGCTCCTGAACAGCCACGAGCTGCTGCAGAGCGAGAACGCCCTGAGCCCACCTGGGCTGTGCCAGACCCCGAGGGAGCAGCCCCTCACACGGACTGGCCCAGCAGGTCAAAGCTGCAGGTGCTTGTGCTGACCCACAGTGAGAGAGAAACCCTTGAAGAGTTCTGGGGTAGCCCCTGACTATCCAGACACCCCGTCTATTGCTGCTTTGTAAAACACATCTGATAATTGTGGTGTTGGGCTGGAACTCATTGATTCTTGAAGCAGATCACAGTCCCCTTGAAAAAACAACAGTGCAATTAAATGTGTTACACTGGAGACAAATTCAAATTCTTTGAAGAACAGATAGAGAAAGGTTTTGAAAAACACACCATTTTCTTTTGCTGCTGTTTCGCTGTGTGCTCACACGTGGGCCAGTGAGAAGAACAAAGCTTCAGCCCTTGGTCCCAATCCCAGAGTCACAAGAGAGAGGTACAGGGGGGATTTCGGACTAATTTCTACTCCAGTTTCCTCACTGCCCTGGAGTGGAGCCACGTACTTCCTCCTACCTCCTGCTCTGCCCACTTCATTCTCCATGGCCTCCAGTGCCAGCGACTGCAGTCCTTGTGCTCCAGCCAAGGAGAAGGAGGCAGGCAGGAAGGCAGGAAGGGAGGCAAGAGTGCTGCTCTTCCCTGGGCCTCCAACACCTCCTGGTGATGCTCCAGGCAGCAGATCCAAGGCCTCTGGTTTCAAAGGCAGAATTGCCTGATGCTATCTTGAACACGGCACCCGGCACCCGTAACTGTGCTCTTTCAAGAGCTTTGCCTTAGGACAGGTACTTGTCAGGCCCTGATCCGTGCTTCTGATGGAGCACTCACTGTGTGAGGGGCAGAGCAGCAGCTTCCTCCTCCCCAGCATTTGTCACCCTAGGCTGGCACTTCTGGGACAGAAACCATCCTCCTGAGCTGCCTTGTTCTCCATTCCTGCTGGCTCTTCTTTTACTCTTATCCCCTTCGGCCTGAGCTAACAGGCTGTTTCTCCCCCGCAAGTTCTCTCCACAAACGGCAGCACCCAAAGGAGCACTGGCTGAAGAGGCTCCGGGCAAACAGCACAGCACAGCTCAGCAGAGCACAGCACGGCACAGCACACAGCACACAGCACACAGCACACAGCACACAGCACACAGCACACAGCACAGCTCAGCACAGCTCAGCGCAGCTCAGCACAGCTCAGCACGGCACAGCACACAGCACACAGCACACAGCACACAGCACACAGCACAGCACAGCTCAGCAGCAGCAGCAGCAGCAGCAGCATCCCCCAGCACAGCTCAGCCCCCGAGCTCCGGGCTGCTGCAGCCGCCCTGCCCGGGGCAGCTCTGCCCCCCTCACAGCCTCTCTCCCCAGGTGCGTGGCTCTCCACTCCTACGCGCCTCACGGACCGGACGAGCTGGAGCTGCAGCGGGGAGAAGGGGTCCGTGTCTTCGGCAGGGACCAGGACGGGTGGCTGCGGGGCATGTCCCTCGTCACGGGCAGAGTCGGCCTCTTCCCCAGCAACTACGTCGCTCCCCTCTTCAGGTCCGCAATTTCTTACGCGGGACAAAAAGGCGGAGAGGGAAGGGGGTAACACGTAGAACTTGGGGTGCTCTGGTTTCCACGGAGTGCCCATGGCAAGGCATCCCCCGGCGCTGACCGCGGCCGGGGGTCCTGCCCCAGGCGGGATGGCACCCGGCAGCTCTCGCCCTTCTTTCCCAACAGGAAATCCAGTCTCTCCGACTCGAAGATGCCTTCCCTGTACACCTCGTGGACGCTGTCGACGGCGTCGCTGTCCTCGCAGGGGAGCGTGTCCGAGCAGGGCCCGCGGCAGAGCCGAGCCCTGCGGCCGCTGCCGCTGCCCGTGCCCGTCCCCGGGCCGG
>WBMY01001700.1:0-49191 GCA_013397315.1 Donacobius atricapilla | reverse complement strand
GGTGAAGAGGGCGAGGCTGTGGCTGCGCCTCCCCGCCCGCCCCCTGGGTCCCGTCGGGATCCCGGCCCGAGCCGCGGCTGAGCCGGAGCTGCCGGAGCGGGGTCGGGCTCTGCTCCCGGGAGCAGGGACAGGAGGAGAGGGAACGGCCTCAGGCTGGGCCAGGGCAGGCTCAGCTTGGGCAGCAGCAGGAATTTCCCCATGGAAAGGGTGCTCAGGCCTTGGCAGGGGCTGCCCAGGGAGGTTTGCAGTGCCCATCCCTGCAGGTGTCCCCTGGAGGTGGCACTCAGAGCTCTGGGCTGGGGACAAGGTGGGCATCGGGCACCGCTGGCACTGCCTGGGCTGGGAGGGCTTTTCCAGCCTCGGTGATTCCATGATTCCGGGACTTTAAACACCACCAGCTCTTCTACCTTGATACCTTTGATTTCTGAACCCGTAGCCCAGGGTGAAGCTCTGCATAAAACAGAAGTGAAGTAAAATAGCCCTGGACCACCCTACCCTGAGCTCTGTGCTTAAGGTTTTGTTTGGTGCACCCGATGCTGTGGTTTTGGTCTTTTTTCCCCTTGTTTTTCTCGTTGCTTTTGCTGTCAAACCATTTTGTACTGAAGGAAGTGCTTAATTTTTAAACATATTTGAATTAAACGGAACGGACACGAAAAATTAGGCAGTGGTAACAAATCGAGTTTCATAATCTTAGCATAAACTGTGTTATCTTCACCATGGGGAACAGCATGTACAGCTACTGCATAAATTACCTTTCTAAGGTAAAGAATGGGAGAATTGTCTTGAACTTGAATAAATATCTGTCTTCAGGAGGGAAGAAAAGTCTCAAAGTTTTATAAATAACACAAAATTTAAAAAGGCAGGTGAGGGTGCTTGGAACTTGGTGATTTATAAACATGGTGGGTGCACAAAGAGTTTAATAGATGAAAAATCAGATTAGGTGTCTGGTCACTGAATTTCAGCCCTGAAATACATAATTTAGCTTCAGTTAATAAAGCCACAGAGCTGGCAAGAGCTAATAACTCTTTAAAGCTGGAAATAAGTGACTTTTATAGGAGCACACATGGACTAGCTACGTTTTTAATTTGTTTTGTTGGCTAAATGTCAGGAAGGTGCAGAGAGAGAAAGTGGAACGAGGCCCTAAGGCTGTATCCCAGATTTTGGAGGTGTGAAAGGTGCCCTCAGCATTTGGATATATTTAAGAAAAATGAAGTCATATTAAAAAATGAGGAAAATACTGCAGCGTCCCATGGTGTATCCCGTTTTTCAAAGCGTTTGGTGATTCTGGTGTCCAAGGAAGTGCAGTTTTGTCACTCAGATGTGTGAGGTGATGGTGCTCACTCTGAAATGTCACTGTGCCAGCTGAGAAAGATTCCAAGGTAATTTTAAAAGGCTGCCCTTGGTTAGGGGGTGAATTTTAAGAAAACTCCCTTGGTTTGGTGTAGAGTGTGCGCAGAAAATTCAAACTGGTGCAGCAAAGGTGTGGAATTTGGTGATGGTGAAGGGATCCTCACACGTAGTGTTGGTAAATACTCGGAATTTTGGTGTGAGCAGTGGGTTGATTCTATTCTGTGAACATTCTGCTTTTCCCAGCAGATGTAACACTCCTAAAAGACCTTTTCTCTAGAGTTAAATGGGGTTTTTTTTCCCTTCTGTGGGCCCCTTAATAATCCTGGATTGCCCTATTTGAGGAGAGTTGATCCAATCAAGGGTAAGACAAGACAGCTACTGACAACTATTTCTATTCTGGCCTTCCCAAATCATGATTTGTGCTGGAAGTACTGCTTGAATATTCCCCTTCTTCCTCCTTTCAGGTTTTAATTTTTTTTTGATTTTTTTGAGGCGTTGATAATTCCAGTTGAGAAATTGGAAATTTTAACTGGTTTGTGACCAGTCTCTTAAAACCAGACCTTCCTATCAAGGTTATAGTTCTGCTAAATGACAGCTTATTCTCAGAAAAAATAAAAATACTTCATGACCAGTTATTTTATATCAGTCCCAAAATCTTCCAGAGAGCACCCAAGTACTTCCTCTCAAGTTTTCTAGAGCACAGTTCAGGAATTCCTTTAAATTCTGTTTTTTATTTTTTTCTTTTTATTGAAATGCAAGAAATTACCTCAAATAAAGCCATTTTTCTGATCTTCAAGTTGGCAAATTACCTTGGAAAATTTTGGATTTTCCGAACTTTTACACTGGAACTGCAGCTTTTGGTGGCTTCAGTGTTGATTGTGTGCTTGAGGAATTATAACTTCTCTTCATCCAACACACAGACGAGTTTTATTTTTAAAATTCTGTTCCTGTGCACTCATTTATTTAAGAAAAGGTGTCAGTAGCTAATTTAGCAATCAGGGTTTTGTATTTTTCCATCCTCCTCATGTGATATCCCATTTTTAGGAGCCGCTTTATGTCAGTAGAGGACACTCAGGGTTTTTTTTAAATGAAATTTATGCAGCAGGCAAAGCTCTTCCCTGGCTCCCGTTATCCCAAGGGATGTGCCACACTTCCCTGCTGAATTTCAGCATTCTGGCACACTCACAGGAGGGCTAAATCATGAAATAATTTCATTTATGCCTCTTGCTGAGGAGTTTATAACCCAGGTGTTAACTCCCCTTCACTGTGGGCACCTTTCGTTCAGGCAGTGGCAAAGAGGAGCACAGAGAGTTCCTACAAAGAATTGAATTTCTCAGGAAATTGTTGAGGTTTTAGGGCTGGAAGAGATTGGTAATGGAGACTGTTTTCCTTAGAATGGGTCAAGTTCCTTAAGTTCCTTGGAAATATTTCTAAAATTTAAATTTCATTTAAATGATGGTGGCGGAGTCTCCATCTCTGGGAGTGTTCCAGAGGTGCATTGGATGTGGCACTTGGGGACATTTTAGGTGTTTAAAAATCATATTTTAGACCAATTTCCATATTTTAGACCGTATTTTCGCCTATTTCCATCATGGTTCTGCTGGGAAAGTCACTTCCAGCCTTAATGATTCCGTGATAATTACCTTAATCTGCGAATTTTTGCAAATTAATGTGCGTAGCAGGAAGTTTTCCATAATTAACAACAGCTTATATTCATAGGGAAACTGAAAGCAGGCAGAGTTCTGTCATGGGAACAGTTTTTCTCTGGGAAAAATTTGTTGGAAAACTGAATTATTAAAGAAATTCAGCTTGCTGGAAGTTCACCCAGAGTTGGAGTTGAGCCTGTCTGCGTCCTCACAAAACCCCCAGAATTGGTTGGGAAGCACTCTCTGCAATTATTTATTAAAAAAAAAAAATAGAAATATTATATTTGTGCTTGAAGCCCAGCAGGGTGAGTTGTGTAACCCAGGAAAAGCAGGGCTGAATCCTGGGAATTCCAGCTCCCAAATTCTCCTTTTCCTTCAGCTTGGTGTGGTTTCACTGCAGAAAAGCCTTTTGTGAACTCGGCTGTGAGTAAAGCTGTTAAAAAAACCCCTTGCTTTTAGACATTTTTAATTGCCTCGCAGGCCACTGAAATAATCATGAGGTGGATTTGGGGTTTTTGAGGTACTTAAAGAATTACTTCTGCTCTGCAGGAAGTTTAGCAGATTTCTCAGGAGTATTTACAAAACTTTCTTTACAAATAATCTCTTATTTTCTGGTGATCTCTTCCTGCCTCAGCCACATGCCTCCTAATCCTTTTACTTCACGTTTTTTAAACCTCTTAGATCACATTAAAAAAGAAAACGTTTTAAAAGTAGCTTTCCAAGAAAGTGAGTGTTTTTACATGTTTAAAGATTTTTGTGTCCACAGCTCTGGTTTTGGCAAAATATTCCCTAAGGGGAATGTAAACCTTTAATTATTGGCACCTGCATATATTTTAAAAGTTTTCATTCTTTCTCTGCCAAAAATAATCTTTTTTTTTTTTTTTGTTACAGTGTTTACAGTTTTTAATGCTTTTGCTTTCCAAACAAAGCCCAGGGTTAAGACTGTGGTTCAAAATCACATCCCAATAATCTGGATTTCCTTTGAACACTAAAACCATTACAAAAAAAAATAGAAACCTTCCATTATGAGAAAATTTTCAATAGAACTACTGGAAGTAGTTATTTAAGTGGAGGTATTTTGAGCAGCTTCAGGTTTGTATCACTCTTGGACCTTCTGTAGGTTTCCAAAATTATTTCTGTGTTAAAAACCCGCTCACTTAACTCCTCAAAGTGGGCTGATCAGTCACTGCTTCAAGCAAACAATACAAATACTTTTATAGGTAGAAATAAAACCGAAATAGATAATATTTATATATTTATTTAAATATTCAGATAACTCTTGCTGCACAAGACGATTTTTGGGTGCCTTAAAAATACCGAAACCTAGAGAAGAGTGTTGTAAAATCATCATTAATAACCTCAGTGTTGGGGATATTAACAGAAATTACTTCCATAGGATCCAGAGCTCCCATCTTTAGCTCCAAGCCTGGAAGGAAGATCCCACACGAGGTCTGAGCTATGCCAGGATTGAGAACTTCATCTTCCGGGAGAACCAGATGGGAATTCAGGAGAGGATTGGTGAAATCCCAGTTTGGGAACACCAAATCCACATCGCAGTGCTGTGCAGAGATTTCCTCATTTCCTTGCTGGCTTTTGTAGGAGCAAGTGGAGCTTTGTTCCCAGGATTATTGTCCCATCCATTAATTAAAAAATAGGAAAAAAGTGCAGTGTTTTAGAGGTGAGAAGGGCTTGAATCTCAGCCCAAACAGCCCTCAATAACATCAGCATTAAAGAATTATTAATAGCAGCAGTGACTGAACTGTCCCATGCAGAATAGGCTTAAATTATAAAGTCTTTTTAGCACCAAAAGTCTAATTCTGTGACAGTTTCTTGCTGAAGTAGTTTGTTCATTTATTTACTTTAATAAGCAGTGTTTATACATCTATAAATCTTCTTGGTTATTAATAAATAACAATGTTTGGTGTCATAACTGAAGGTCAGGAGAACTGAAAACGAGGGAGATAATTTTAAAAAACAACGCAGATTTATATATTTACATTAACCAGAAATTCCAGTGAAGTCTGGGGGTTGTTCTTATGTGTGAAAACATCAAATCCTGGGGTGGTTTGAGCTGGGAGGAACCCCGAGGATCATCCAGCTCCAGCCATGCCCTGGGTGGGTGGGTGGATTTGGTTTAATTTGGGGGTTTATTAATGATAGTTAAACACTTTCCCTCAGTGGCCATTTGGGGTAGTTTTCATTGGGATTTTTACCTCTCGTTCTGACCAGGTGCTCTTTTTTCCCCTCATAAAATACGGAAATATCCTGGGGATGGTTGAAATATGGGTTGTGCGCAGTGAGCCTGAAGTTGGGACTGAGGTCTGAAATACCGTTTTAAAAGTGGTTTTGTGGGTGTAGTGCATAATTAAACTGTCGAAGTCATTGTCCTGGAATGTTTAGGAATCCTGATATTAAAAACGAGGTGGTTGGTGAGTGGTATCTGCCGAGCACAGGGATTTAGGATGTGGCAATATCCCAAACAGAGTTTGTGAGGTTCTGCCAGCTTTAGGTGGGAGAAGAACCAGCCCTAAGTACCTGCTTCAGACCTTTTGTCTCCTCCTCCCAGCATTTTTTACTGCCAGAGATAAGCAGAATTAATTTCATTAATTATGGCAGTCATTGATTACTGGCCCCGCTCACAAAAGCCGAGCTGTCAATACTCAGTGAATTTCATTTATTAAAATGCAACTTCCCTCTTCCCTGGGCAGATTTTCAGAGGGTCACAAGCAAAGGGCTGGATTGGCTTTTGCGTTTTGAGGTTTTCTTTGGAGTTATTTTGGTGCTGGCAAACAACTCCTGGTTATTGAGCTGAGAGTCCAAACCTCAGGGGTTGGATTTGAGTTCCTTTTTGTTGCTGAAATAATGCAAAAGGCAGCAGGAAAACTGAGACAGCACCTCTGCCACAGCAGTGGTGTAGGAGTGGCAGCTGTGTGAGTTCAGGGTGTTTTGATAAATTGATTTATAGATATTGTCTGTATCACACAGCTTGGGAAAAAAAAATCATAAACAACCCCATCAATGTAAATTTTTGACTTTTAGATGCAGCCAAGTAAACCAGAATCCCTTTATTTTCCTGCGTGGACTGCAAACCAATCTGGAAACTTCCCTGAAGGTTTGGTCCTGATTTCTAAACAAGTGGCTGTTTGTATGGAGGCCTCTTAAAATTCAGGCTGTTTTCCAGGAACTGGCTGAAAGGCAGGAGAACTGTTCCCTTTTTTCCTGGAGGTGCTGTTTCCTTTCTCTGAAGGTAGGGAGCTGAGCTGGTGAAGTGCCACAAGAGCCAAGCTGTATTGTTAGAATAAATGGTTTTTTTTCCAATTTGTATATATTTTTTAGCCATTCTTAATCCATATAATTAAACCAAACACTTCTGTGGGTTTGTAGTTAAAATATCCTCCTCCTTTCTGATAACCCACCAAGCGAGATAATATTATTAAATAGGTTAAGAACAACTCCCATCTGATTATTAGTATAGAACTGTTGGTAATTACTGAAAGCTGCAGCAGGAATATGCCCATTACTGTGGAAACAGAAAACGAAATAAGAACTGAAATGCCCATTATGATGGAAATAGAAAATGAAATAAGAACCAAAATTTCCGTTATTACAGAAATAGAAAGCGAAATAAGAACTCGAATGTCCATTTCTTGCAGGTTGTGATGTTAAATGATGAGGGAGAGTTTCTTGTGGCGAGGGAATCAATCAGTGGGAATTCCTGGGGGTGTTTGCTCAGTTCCTTTGCTGCATTCACTGGCCCTTGGGCCACATCCCATCCAGCTGGGAGCCAGCCTTGCCTGGCTCATGGAAACTCTGATTAAAGGCTTGAATTTTCCTGAGGCTCCAGGATGAAGCAGCTGCTGGGGCAGGCAGTGGAAAGTATGAACAGCTCCTGCCTGGGGTTGTGTAACCCGGAGAAAATCAGCTCGGAGCAGGTGAGATCAGCAGGGCTCTCTGAAGCCCTGATCACAGCCCGCCCCAGAAAGCTTCCCAAAACTGTGGGGTGCTCGCCCCTTGGGAGAGGCTCAGAATCTATATAAGGTAGAGAACAACTTGAAACACTTTTTTTTGGGAAGTTTTTTCTGGGATCTGTCCCAACATAAAAGCTCCTCCCCTCACCCAGAGCCGGTGAAGTGCAGGAATTCTTCACAGGAGGTGGTTTCAGGAGAGGTTTTTCCACAGTGAGCGTCTGTGTCTTCATTCCTGAGCTGCCAAAGTGGAATTCTGTTCTTATCTACTGCTCTGCGGTGATGTTTTCATCTCCCCTGCTGGAAAAAAGGCAAATCCAGACATTTCTATAGCAGAAATTAGAAGGATATGCAGAACTGTGTTGGCTTTCAGCAAGTGGGAGTTCCTAACCCCAAAACCCACTGCCTGGAATATTCAGGAATTTAAAACATTTTCCAGAATTATTTTTTAATGCTGATTTTTTTGCCCCTTTAATCAAAACAGGTCAGTTCTTGCCATATGAATGAATAAATAAAATGCATCCTCAAAGCTCTGTTGTTATATACCATAAAAGCTTTAAATGCCAGTGTGCTGCTGATGTGTCACTAATTAATGTCTAAGGTAATTACAGTGTATCAGGCATTAACCTCACCAAAAATGCAGGTGATTGGGGATAAATTCCAGACTCTCCGTGGCTCCTTTTATTATCTTTTATTATTTTATCAAGGCCAGGTTGGACAGGGCTTGGAGCAACCTGGGATAATGGAAGGGGGTTGGAATTAGATGATCTTTAAAGTCTCTTCCAACCAAACCAATTTCATGACCTTTATTAGTATTTTTTCAATCCTTTTGAAATTTCCAGGTACACTTGTTTTGTTCTTTGAAATGCAGAAACTTCTTGTAATTGCTTTGGGTTTTTTTTCCTACCCTCCCAGAACATTCTTCGAAAATATTTCTGAAGTTTATCTTCCATTTTTCCTTCTGTGACTGCAGTGGAAAAATGTCATTCTTTAAAGATCACAGAAATACCAGGCTGCTTCTGACCAGCTCCTGTGGTTTTCCAAAGCCTCCCATGTTAAAGTTGAATTTTTTATTTCCTTTTGTTTTTCCCTTTGTCACAGAGGATGTGTCAGATGATGAACACATAACTTCTGCTTGCCTGGGATGATATCTTTAATATTTGAGTTAAACAAATCCCGCTGTCTTGTTAGGAGGAACTAGGAATTAAAACAACCCCAAACCCCTGCTGTTTTCATCCTTATCTTTGCTCTCCCTCGAGTCTGAGTTTTGGCATGACACAGCTGCATTTTTCATGATAATAAATTGTTAATTACAGAAGTATTTTTCATCCTACTCCATCAGGATGGTGGTCATATCTTCACTCAGTGGGTCGGTTCTTGTACCTGTCACAGCTGAAAAAACCCCATAAAAATTTAGAAAAATACTTTTAAGGAAAACTGCTTTACCTCGTAGAATTTTTTTTTTTACTTTTCAAAAATGGCAGTTAAATAGGAAAAGGAAAAAAAAAATCCCAAACCTGTGACCCTACAGATGATACAGTCCTGAAGGTGTGTGGGAAGCACAAAATAGCTGCAAAACGTTTGTTAATCAGGGTGAATTAACCACTATAAAATAATGAACAGCTGATTGATTCTTAGGGACTGCTGGGAGTCCCTTCCATGGTTTACAGGGGTAATGTGGAGAACGAGGTTTTTATTGAATGGAATCAGAATGGGTTGGGATGGAAGGGAGATCGAAGCTGCTCGAATTCCCACCCCTGCCATGGCAGGGACAATTCCCCTGTCCCAGGCTGCTCTCAGCCCCAGTGTCCAACCTGATCCTGGACATTTCCAGGGATCCAGGGGCAGCCACAGCATTTTGAGAATTCATCCCAGCCCCTCCTCACCCTGCCAGGGAACAATTCCTGCCCAGGATCCCCTCCAGCCCTGCCCTCCTCCAGCTTCAGGCCATTCCCTGGGTCCTGTCCCTCCAGCCCTTGTGGAAGAGTGGACTTCGGTTAAATGAGGATTATTTTAGTGACTGTCTCTGGCAGATTCCCATGGAGTTATCNTTTAAGGTCCCTTCCCACCCAGACCATTCCATGATTGTGATTTGTTCTTAGAGCAAAACAGATTTCCAGTGTTTTAAAATGTTCCAAGAGAACGTTAAATAATAAATCTCAGGGTGATAACACACTTGGATAGTTCTTAAGGTTTCAAAGAATCCCAGACTGGTTTGGGTTGGGAGGGACCTCAGAGCTCACCCAGTGCCACCCCTGCCATGGCAGGGACACCTTCCCCTGTGCCAGGCTGCTCCCAGCCCCAGTGTCCAACCTGGCCTTGGGCACTGCCAGGGATCCAGGGGCAGCCACAGCTGCTCTGGGCACTGAGAGCAGAACTTGTTTCCTCTGGAATTGCACAGAGGCAGCAGCCCAGGTAAAAATAGTGTGGAAAATGGCCCAGGGAGCTTTAGTATCCCCACAGCCGATCTGCATGGAAATCAAAGTGAAGTTCCCTTAAATTTGTTAAGGAAAATGGGATGAGATTTGTGGCCTGGGAACTGCTTTGAGAACTTTCTTAAGCATCACCCTCCAGACTCAGCTGGATCAGAGGCTGAGCAGGACTTGGAGCAGGTCTGAGTTGGTCTCGGTGCTGTTGGGTTTAAGTGGCACCTGAGGGCTTTTAGGAACCAGTCAGGCAAGGAGTCTTAGGGAACTTGTAATTATTTCTCAGCCCCTCTATGTAAAGAAGCTCTTTGTAGTGTTGTGACTTCCAAGAGAAGAACAAAATTTAACAGGTGATACAACTGTTCAGGGAGGCTTTTTCGAAATTTCCTTTAAATTAAACTAAAATAATAGAAAAAAGGTTTTTAGGCTTCTAGGGCTGGAGTTGTAAAGAAATCAGGATATGCATGGAACAGGGTGAAAGATATGTATAAGTTTTCTGTTTTCTGATATTTAGGGGAAAAATAAATCAGAGTTGATGGAATGAAGTTATTCAGTTTGTCTCTAAAGAGAGAGAGAGGCACAGATTCCAGTCAGAAGCCAGCCCAGGAGAATATCCTGCTTTCCATACCTTGCAGACTTTGAGAAATGTTTTCCAGGAAAGCTGAGCACAGCCATGAATCACTTATGGAAAACCCAGTGGAAGGAATTAGTCAAAGAAATGCTGCCGTGGCTACTCTTGGCCTAGCAGGAAATGGGGCAGCTTTCCATGATTTTATACAAATCACGGGACATGCATTTTCAAAAGCTCTCATGAAAAGAGCAAGTGAAAAGCTGCTGCATGTTGACTTTCTGAAAATGCCTATTTTGAAATAAATATGACATTTAATATCAACCAAAAGGGCTTTTCTCTGAATTTCCCGTTCTTCCCTGGATTTTCCTGCTGGCATCATCAAGGGAGTTGGGGAAGAGCTGGCAGTGAGTGGTGCCCTCATAGGCAGTAAATTGACCAAATATTTCTTTCCTGGTGGATAATGAATTAATTATTTCATGTTATCAGTGTAATTATCTGCCAAGTTCTTCAGTTTTTCCCATTTTTATCGCTTNTCAGAAATGTTGAGCCCACAGTCATCAGTGCAAGAAGTAAATCAAGAGTGAAGTCCAGCCCTGCTGTACTTTGAGTTCAGGGGATGAGGAGGTGCTGGGGCCTGGCTTGGTGCTATTTAGGGACCACTCTGGGCTGGGAAACAAATGCTGACAGTGGGGGCTATTTTTGAAAGGTGTTTATTTCGCACCGTTCATCAGCTCCTGGAGTTATTTGTAGAATATCCATCCTTTCCAGTGCCTTGGTGAGTAATGATGCCTTAAAAGGTAAAATCTAAAAAAACTCCTAAAGAAATAAGTTTTAAACATCCCTGGTTCTAGGAGGAGCAGATGGAATGATAGGAATGAGTTGTTGATCACTCAGTGATTGTCAATTGGAAAGCAGAGTTACTTAGATTTTCCTTTTGTGTCACTCTGTGCTGGACTAAATCTGGTTTTAACTCCCCCAGTTCAGTGTTTAGTGCTGATGGTTTAACCATCATTGGTAGGAGAGCAGTTCCGCCATCATTTTATCCTTAAAAACTGCCCAAGGATAAACGCTGAGCCCACGGGAAAGGATCCTGTGAAAGCTGAGTGACAGGAGAACAAAATCCAGCTGCAGCATGACAGGCCATGAGGATATGAGGAATAAATAATCAATAAATCTAAAGCTAAACAACCGCTATAAACAGAGAAGTGCTGAAAGACTTTAATGTGTCAACCTAACCCGGTCAGCCTGAAAGTGAATAATCTTTATTTTTTAGAACAGAATGGATGTGGGACACCAAATTCACTAATGAGCAGAGAGCTCTGGCTGTATTTATTTTATGTATTTGCAAATTATTGTTTAATCTCTCTCCCTCCCAGTTACTTGAGTCTCCCTTTGTTGCTGCCTGTCCTGATTAGGACTTTGCCTTGCAAATGCCCTGGTTTGAAGAATCTCTAATTTGGCATTTCAGACTGCACAGCCCTTGCTGTAACATTGAGATTGCAAAAGGTGGAACTGGAAATGCTGTTTAAACTCTTTTTTTTTTTGCTCTGCTGGGCAGGTTGGAAATGTCAGCTGTAATTTTCTGAGTTGGCTTTCGAGACAATCAAGGTAGAGGCTGTTGGATCAGGTGACTGTGAGAAGAGACGGGTTTGTAGTGCTTAAAAATACAAAGTTTGTGTTGGTGAAACTCTGTCTCCTAAAAGGGGCTCTTAATCATGCCCAGGCTGTTTTTATGGGGAACACTTAAGCACATTGATTAAATGTCATATTTAGTCCAGCTTGTGCAGTAAAACACTCCAAGCTTTTTAGAGGAGTAGTTCAATCACAACCCAGTTACTCTGGAAAAAATGCCAAGGCTCAACTGGTCACACGGGCACACTTCCGTCCGGGTTTGCTGAGAGACTGAGCACACAGCAGAAGTTTTTCCTTTGACTGGGACGTTGTTGTTGCAGGAGCTTAATGAGGTTCCTCAGAAATACCTTGGAGAGTGGCACCAACTGCAAACACTCCAGGAATAGCTCCGGCAGCGCCCTTTGTGGGAGCTTTGGGCCTTTCTGCCTTCACTGGGGGATTTTCCAAAACAGGGGCTGGGGGCTGAAAGAAGCAGTAAACAGAAATTCTGAAAGGCCCAGCCCAGGGAGGCCGTGGAGCTGCTGGAGAGAGCCCAGAGGAGGCAGCAGGATGAGCAGAGGGCTGGAGCAGCTCTGCTGGCAGGAAAGGCTGGCACAGCTGGCATTGTTCAGCCTGGGCAGGAGAAGCTTTGGGCTGAGCTCAGGGTGGCCTTGCAGGGCCTGAAGGAGCTGCAGGAGAGATGGAGAGAGACAATGGCCAAGGCACGGAGGGACAGGACACAGGGAATGGCTTCTAACTGAAAAATGACAGGTTTAGATCAGATATGAGGAAAAAATTCCTCCCTGTGAGGGTGTTGAGGCCCTGGCACAGGGTGCCCAGAGCAGCTGTGGCTGCCCCTGGATCCCTGGCAGTGCCCAAGGCCAGGTTGGACACTGGGGCTGGGAGCAGCCTGGGACAGGGGAAGGTNGTCTCGGTGCTGTTGGGTTTAAGTGGCACCTGAGGGCTTTTAGGAACCAGTCAGGCAAGGAGTCTTAGGGAACTTGTAATTATTTCTCAGCCCCTCTATGTAAAGAAGCTCTTTGTAGTGTTGTGACTTCCAAGAGAAGAACAAAATTTAACAGGTGATACAACTGTTCAGGGAGGCTTTTTCGAAATTTCCTTTAAATTAAACTAAAATAATAGAAAAAAGGTTTTTAGGCTTCTAGGGCTGGAGTTGTAAAGAAATCAGGATATGCATGGAACAGGGTGAAAGATATGTATAAGTTTTCTGTTTTCTGATATTTAGGGGAAAAATAAATCAGAGTTGATGGAATGAAGTTATTCAGTTTGTCTCTAAAGAGAGAGAGAGGCACAGATTCCAGTCAGAAGCCAGCCCAGGAGAATATCCTGCTTTCCATACCTTGCAGACTTTGAGAAATGTTTTCCAGGAAAGCTGAGCACAGCCATGAATCACTTATGGAAAACCCAGTGGAAGGAATTAGTCAAAGAAATGCTGCCGTGGCTACTCTTGGCCTAGCAGGAAATGGGGCAGCTTTGCATGATTTTATACAAATCACGGGACATGCATTTTCAAAAGCTCTCATGAAAAGAGCAAGTGAAAAGCTGCTGCATGTTGACTTTCTGAAAATGCTTATTTTGAAATAAATATGACATTTAATATCAACCAAAAGGGCTTTTCTCTGAATTTCCCGTTCTTCCCTGGATTTTCCTGCTGGCATCATCAAGGGAGTTGGGGAAGAGCTGGCAGTGAGTGGTGCCCTCATAGGCAGTAAATTGACCAAATATTTCTTTCCTGGTGGATAATGAATTAATTATTTCATGTTATCAGTGTAATTATCTGCCAAGTTCTTCAGTTTTTCCCATTTTTATCGCTTTTCCCTACAAATATGCCTGGAAGTGTGGGAACTTCCATGGCTTTCCCACTCCTTCCCATGGTTTTAACACAATCTGTGTTCATTATTCTGTTACAGGGCTAAAAGAAACCAGAAACGCCACCAAAAAAGTAGGGAGGGTGAGGGATTGCAGCTTTCAGTGTTCTTGGAGTGAATCCCAGGGGAATTTTTGTGTGTGGGCTTTGGATCCAAATGTCTGGGGCAACTCCTGGGCTTCGGGAAGGAGCTGCTTTGGAAAGAGCTGCTTCTATCTTGTCAGAGATATGAAGCTGAATATTGAGTGCCTGACAAATCCCACTTTCTGCAGCTCCCACTTCCTTGCCAAGAGCTGCCTCTGCCAAAGGTGATGCATCCCAGATTTTTAGGGAGCTGCAAAGGAAGTTGGGTTGTGTTAGGGTTTTTCTTAACAGGGTTTTTTTTCTTTTTGGGTTTGTTTTGTGTTGGGTTTGGTGGCAGTGGTTTCTTTTCCTGTGGGAACAGCTCGTGCAGGGATATATTCTGAATTAAACCAGCCAGGTCAGGGGAAATAAGTTGAATTTTTGTTATTAGTAAATGAAAGCTGCTGCCTTTATTTTGTGTTCAGCTGTTCTGAAGTGCCCTGCTCAGTTCCTGGGCTGCTTTGGGAAGGGAGCAAAGTAAAGGAATGGTGCTTATACACCTTTAATTTCCTGGGAAAGTGGATAGTGCCTCGCTTCCAGTTAAATCCACCTGAAGATAGTTTTGGCCACATTTTAAAAGTGAATTCTCAGCCATTCAAGATCCCACCGAGCTGAGCACTCTCCTCCCCTCCAGAACCAAGCTTGACCCTCTCACTGCCCCTCTCCATCCACTGAAGTTTTTATTTCTCCACAATTTGTGTCCGCTTTGCAATGCCTCAGAGAGACATTTGGAATTCTTCCTGTCACTTTTGGCTTTTGATTCCTAAAACCCAAAGCCCATCCTCTGCCAAATACACTTTCCATTTCTTCCTTGTCCTTTCACCCCTTTTCTTGGTGGAAATTTCTCTTAGGAGGCTCCAGACATTCCAATATTTGGCTGCTCTCTGATGATTTGGGGAAATGTCTCCCAAGATGGCTTGGAGAAAGCTCTTTAAGGGACATTTTCCTTTCCTGTAGGAGCTCTTTCAAAGGCAAACTCAATGCCTTAGTTTTCCGGGTCATTCTTGAAAGGATTGAGTCGCCCTGAGGAGATTATCCCTGGGTGATGTCTGAATGTGGGGTTAGAAATTCCCAACCTTTATCCTGCTCTTTGTTTTCCCCTTTCAGTGAGAACCAACTCGGTGTGAGCTTTCTGCCACCCTCCCCAGGCATTCAGCAGCCATCAATATTCTGTGTTTTCCACAGAGATTCCAGCTCCTCTGAGTGGATTGCAGCTCCCAAGTGCAGGGTGGGGATGAGCCCAAAGAAATTCCAGTGCTGCTCAGGCTTTCAGGTGGATTAGGGATAAATGAGCATGTAATTCCTTATCTCACGTTCCTTTGTTCCAAAATACCAGTTTTTGAACAAAGCAAAGAGATTTCTGGATGTTCCTTAGAGGGTTTTGCTCTTCCCTCAGCAGGGTTGGTTGAAAATCCTGGATGGCACAGGTGTTGGAATGTTTTTCCAAATGGAATGATTTTTTTTTAAGATGAATAGAAAAATAATTGCCACGAAAATACTGTCTGAAAATATTTACTTCCTTTTGAGTTTCCAAATGAGGGCAGAATTATCGTTAATTTGCTCTGGATCATTTGAGTATATTCCCTGCAGGAGTGGAAACGTGTTGGAAAAAGCCTTTACATTTTGGAATATATTTGCCACATTCAAAAGTTTTCTAAATGAGGCTGGCGGTTACTCAGCTACTCTGTAGTGGAATTTCCAAATGCCCACTTTTGTGTTCCCACTCAGCGAACAGGAATTCAGTGTTTAATGCTTGGAAATGGAAGTGTAACTCATGGATTTTTCCAAGCATGGAAGAAGCACACTGGAGGTATTTATTTTTCAGATGGTTGGCTGGAAAACTGTGGCCCATGGAATCTGTAAATGGCCCTTGTGTGACAGAGCACAACTCTGGATATTTTATTTGAATATATTTGGATCTCCTAATGCAAAAATGACACCAGCCTCACGCATTTGAAGCTATTCAAATGTATCCTGTAAGTCTTCAGGAAAAACAGCTCCTTCTTGGCACTGCAGTTGGAATTTGCATTAAAAAATCATCAGGGGGTTATTTGAATCTTTTTTTAATCCCTCAGCAGAATTACTGTGGAGTGGCTGCAGTCTGTGTGGGAATTCAGGAATTGGCTTCCCAGGAGCCTCCCTGACCCCCACAGGTGCTGCCCACTCCCATGGGCACACTGGGGGTCCCTCAGCATTCCAGCTTTCTGCTGGAAGGACACACAGCTCCAGGGCATGGCCCTGCAGATCAGTGTTGGTGATTGCAGAAGGAATTAATTGGAGTAGGAGTTCTGCCCAGGCTCCCCAGGGAACGGGCACGGCCCCGAGGCTGCCAGAGCTGCAGGAGCCTTTGGGCAGCGCTGCCAGGGGTGCCAGGCTGGGATTGTTGGGGCTCTGGGCAGGGACAGGGCTTGGATCGATGATCCTGTGGGTCCTTTCCACTCAGGATATTCCATGATTCTCCTTTATTCTCCTTTTGACATAATAGCAATAGATGCAGGAAACCTTCTGGAAGATTTTATTCTTTCTGTCCCAGGAACAGCTGTTGAATTAAGAGCCAGAAAATTAGGAAGCGAAATGAGAGTGAGCCTGGGCTGGCAATTCACAGCCCTGGAATTAGGTGAGAATTTAAAAGGAAGGAGGAAGAAACAAGGTTGGGACTTTCAAAAAGTTTTTACAGCAGTTTGTGGTGACAGGACAAGAGGTGATGGCTTCAGATTGGTGGAGGGAAAGATTAGATTGGAATTAGGAAAAAATCCTTCCCTGTGAGGGTGGGGAGGGTGCCCAGAGCAGCTGTGGCTGCCCCTGGATCCCTGGCAGTGCCCAAGGCCAGGTTGGACACTGGGGCTGGGAGCAGCCTGGGACAGGGGAAGGCGTCCCTGCCATGGCAGGGCTGGCACCGGATGATCCTTTAGGACCCTCCCAACCCAGTCTGGGATTAAATGATAAACAAAATCGTCTCCCAGCTTTTGGAGATCTGCTGAGGAAAAGCTCCTTGTTCCAAACTATTCTGCCCAGCTTTGTTTACTGCACAGCAAACAATAATCACTGTTGTTCCTTCAGCAAATGTCACCAGGGAGCAGTCGGAGCTCTGGGAGGGCTGGGGATCAGCTGGATCCCAGCTGTGAGGGGGAGCAGCCTGTGCAGTGCCACTTGTGGATTATCCTGGCTGTAAGGCTACACCAAATTCCCAACAGCCATCTGCAACATCTGAGGAGGAGCCTCTGGGAGCGGAGACCACCCAGACACTGCTCTGGATAAAGGTGGCATTTGGCTGTTATGGGGGCAGTAAATGCAGGGTTCACTGCAGCCGTGGCCCAGGCTGGCTGTTTTATTTCCCTGAGCCTTGAGGAATGTGCATCTCTGCGGGAGAAACTCCAACCTGCAGAATTTGAAGGCCTTCCAATAGCAAAGTGCAGGTGAAACTAAGAAGGGAAAACTCCCCTGGCCCAGCCTGAGGCCGTTCCCTCTCCTCCTGTCCCTGTTCCCTGGGAGCAGAGCCCGACCCCCCCGGCTGTCCCCTCCTGGCAGGGACTTGTGCAGAGCCACAAGGTCCCCCCTGAGCCTCCTTTTCTCCAGGCGCAGCCCCTTTCCAGCTCCCTCAGCCCCTCCTGGGCCTCCAGCCCCTTCCCCAGCTCCCTGCCCTGCCCTGGACATGCTCCAGCCCCTTTGACTTTCAGAACAGATTTGGAAACAAAGCCTTGGTTGCTCAAAGAAAAAGTCGTTGGGCTGCTTTAATTGCTTTACCTGAACGTTTAATATGCACTGATTGACTCTTGATTGAGATGTTGAGTAGGGAATACAGACAGGCTGACACAGATTCATCCCTTTTGTTATTTTTTTCCTCCGTACTGACCTTTTATCTTTACCTCCTTCATTATCTGGAATGTACAAAGTGAGATAAAAATACCTTGACTTCTTTGGTCTTCTCAGAAAAGTTTCAGTGAAGATGGAATCATTGAACTAAAATTTCCACCTGCCTTTTGGTGCTGCTGTGATGATCAGTGTGTGTGTCGTCAAGCCAGCGAGCCAAAGAAATATTTTTTCCTCAAGGAATGTTTAAAAGCCTGGGATGCTGGCATCAGGCTCTTACTCTAACATTATAAAGTGGATCTGTATTTTGAAGATATAATGTGTAATACATACTGGAATCATGGAATGGTTTGAGTTGGGCCTTAAATCCCACCCAGTGCCACCCCTGCCATGGCAGGGACACCTTCCCCTGTCCCAGGCTGCTCCCAGCCCCAGTGTCCAGCCTGGCCTTGGGCACTGCCAGGGATCCAGGGGCAGCCACAGCTGCTCTGGGCACCCTGTGCCAGGGCCTCAACACCCTGCCAGGGGACAATTCCTGCCCAAGATCCCAGCCAGCCCTGCCCTCTGGCACTGGGAAGCCATTCCCTGGCTCCTGTCTCTCTGTGCCTTGGCCATTGTCTCTCTCCATCTTTCTTGTAGCTCCTTTGGAGTCTGGAATCCGAATCTAGATCCCAACCTTATAGATCCAGCTCAGAATTTAACTTCTAAAAGCTCCTGTGCTGTAAAATGCTTTGTGTCTTCATCACTGCTCTTACACAGGGGAGCAAAACTGACCTGAGCTTATTGGCCCTGGGTTGTTTTCGATAACGAGCCATGGTTGGCTTCAGTGTTCTGTTTCTCATTTATGTTGTGGCTGCTCCTGGAAGGCAGGAATTGGGAAAGAATGTGCTTCCGATGGGAACATCTGGATCAGGGGGAGCTCTGACCACCCTGCCTTTGATTGGATGGGGTTTGAGTAAAACCCTGTGAGCTGTGGGGCTGGATTGTGGCACTGCTGGATCCTTCGTGGGGAACTTTCCCTTCTTCCCGTGGAGGGGAATTGGGGAACTTTTTTATGGGGACCTTGTGGCTCTGCACAAGTCCCTGCCAGGAGGGGACAGCCGAGGGGGAACAGGGACAGGAGGAGAGGGCACGGCCTCAGGCTGGGCCAGGGCAGGCTCAGCTTGGGCAGCAGCAGGAATTTCCCCATGGAAAGGGCGCTCAGGCCTTGGCAGGGGCTGCCCAGGGAGGTTTGCAGTGCCCATCCCTGCAGGTGTCCCCTGGAGGTGGCACTCAGAGCTCTGGGCTGGGGACAAGGTGGGCATCGGGCACCGCTGGCACTGCCTGGGCTGGGAGGGCTTTTCCAGCCTCAGGGATTTGGGGATTGTGTGATTCCCTGAGTTCTGTTCCTGTCCCTATCACCCCCATCCTCTCTGGTGAGCTGTCACAGCCTGGCTGTGTTGGTGTGGGAGCTTCCATTCCCCATCCCTTCATGTTTTCCCCGCTCGGAGTCGTTCTCCTCGCAGCTCTGTCACCATTGCAGTAGATCTGGGTTGAATTTCTCTGAAATGTGGTCCCTGTTGAGTCCCCAAACGTGGCGCTCTGAGCCCTCCCAGCCCCAGCGTTCCCTGGCTGCCCCTCAACCCCGGTGATGTGCAGGGCTCCAGCTGTGCTCGCTGTCACAGCGTGCAGGACCCGCTCCAAGAATCCAGGAATCCGACTGGAAGCATGTGCCCTATTCCCTGCACCTCTCCCTCTGCTCAGTCCTGCTTATAAATAACTTTACAGCTGTTCCCTCTTCGTGCAGAAGGTGCCCCCTCACGCAAGAAATAATGATCTAAAGCCCCTTTTTGCTTCAAGAGTGATGTGTTGGAACATGTCTCTTCTTTCTCTCTTGAATTATTTCATCTCGCAGCTCCACAGATCTGTTAATTACTTTCTAGATGGAATTTTTTTTTCCCCTTTGAGCTATTAATTCAAATGAATAACCTTGAAAAGGTCAGAGTGGAGTGGATTTTTCCTGGTTGCTGTGGTAGGAATCTCTCATGCTTCCTTTATTTCATTTTTACCCAGTGCTTGGGAGAAACATTTTTTTTGTCTTGAGGGCTGGAAGAGCATTTTTAACAAATCACTTCCTTCAATTCTGCTGTAAATAGCTTTTCTCCAGTATGAAAAACACCCTATTAACCCATTTTGCTTTCAAAGACCTTGTCCTTTTTTAGTTCCTAACAAATAGGGGTGATCTGTGGAGAATTTCCACTTCTTCCCCCTTTTTTAACCTCCACTCTGAGGGAAGGATTTATATAGACAGCTATATTTAGAGAAGCCTTCAGCAAGCTGGAGAGGAGTTGTTTGAGGATTTCCTGCCTTTCCAGAGTTAGCTTTTCCTTGGGTGGCCTGTGTACGGTGTCTGTGGTGAGCTGGACACTGCACTCCTGTCCCTGTCACCTTCTTGCCTCCTTTTTGCTATAAATAGAAATAAAAATCAACACAGCAACTGCAGCCGCCCGTGGGAATGTTGTTGTTTACTTTTGTTGGGGTTTATTGTCATCTTTGCCTTTCTCTTTTGTGTTTGGCTGTTTATTTTCTCTTACCCCAAGGTTTCATGGATGAATTATAATATTGCTGGACAGTCCTCCCCAGGGATTTTCATTTTAAAAAGCAGCTTCTTGAAGGCTGTTCTGATGATCTGAACCCAAATTCTCGCTCTGTGGTGAGGGAAATGTTTCTTGGATTGACTTTGCAAGAACTTTCTCCTTCCCCTTTCTAATCTCCCAACCCAATTACTGCAGAAGGTGTTTCATAATGTGCTTTTTCTACTATAAATACATTACCTGTAGATAATTTTGGAATTAGAATAAAGCAGTTAATGAGTTTAACCAGAAATAAAGACAGTAGAAATAGGAAGAGTTTTTTTTTTACAAACTCATTGACATTTATCCCTCTGTAACTTCAGGTGTAGGAAAGTGTTTGAGTCTTGAGTTTGTATTTGAGTCTTGTGTCTTAGGGTGCAGAATCCTCACAGCTTTTCCGCTGGCTTTCCCAAGGGTTGGCCTGACATCTTAGAAAATGGACACTCATTCCTCTGCTTCTGCTTGGAACAGGAAAATATGTTCCTGGAATAGCTGGAAGTTTAAAACAGAGTGACACTGCACCCCGGACATGTGGTCTTCAATTTTTATTGTCAGCTGAGTTTATTCTTTGCAGTAAATATCTGTGTTACCATACAGAGCGTGCCAGTGCTAATTGTGCTGAATTAATGCTCTACTCTGATAAATATTTCTAACAGCCTTTATTTCTGAAAAGATCTCAGAATTGCCCAGTAGTGGAGTTTCATAACCGTGGAATCCTCCTTTCAGAGGAGCACTCAGCGGCATTGCATGGAGCCCAGCCAAGCCTTTGTACCCCCTGTTCCACGGAATCAGGTCCCTCAAGTTGCCTAAAACTCCTCAAGGGTTGGGCTCTGTCTGCCTGGGCATTCAGGAGGTGAAATCTCCGCAGTGAAACGCTGAGCACTTGTGTTTGCTGTGGCAGTGGTGGGGAGAGGAGCTGCTGTTGCCCCTTTTCCATGGAGTCACCCTGTGGGCATTCCCTGGCTCCAGCCAGGGCACGGTGGCATTTGGAAAACCAGTTTGTGTTGCTGTGCTCTGATTTCTTTACTGTAAATAAGTCTGCTCCTACTCCTTGTGCAGTTCGTTCTGTGATCCCACTGATGCCTTGAGTTTTATCTTTGCTGTATTTCAGGCTCTGTGCTGCCCAGGGGTGCAGCTCTGAGCTCACACTCAGGGTCACTCAGCTCTGCACTCAGCAGGGACACAAAACAAATCCTTCTCCTGCTGCACACCAAGGACAGCTTGGACAAGTGTTCAGGCCCAAAAGCACAGACAAGGGTGGGCTGGAGAGAGAAAACAAGAAGGATGGGACTGCATAACCTGAAGCTGTAACTGGACAATTAAACCCCAAGATGGAAATGGACCAAAACTTATAAAAGTGTGAGACCTTTGTGTCCGTTTCTCCATTTTGTGTCCACTTTCTGTCCATTTTGGGTCCTCCTTGGGTGTAGCCCTGGCCAGGCTCTTGTCCTGCCCAAAGTGTATCCTTAAAGGCTTTTTAATAAATCCCTACTTTATTCCCTAGCTCTGTCCAGTCTCTGTTCCAGCTCAGCCTTCCCAAGGCATCACCACAGACTTCTGTTCTCTTTAAGAAATTGGTTTGTGCAGATGATCTCCCTGCTGGAGGGGAGTATATTTACTTCACTTATATCTTTCTGAGGAATGCGGAAAATATCATGTGGAATGTGTAACTTTAAACACAGCTTTTTATAACCACCAAGTGGAAGTAGTTGTCACTGAATTACAGAATGGTTTAAGTTGGAAGGGACCTTAAAGATGATTTAGTTTCACCCTCGTACCATGGCAGGGACACCTTCCCCTGTCCCAGGCTGCTCCCAGCCCCAGTGTCCAACCTGGCCTTGGGCACTGCCAGGGATCCAGGGGCAGCCACAGCTGCTCTGGGCAAAGTGTCTGAAAGGAAACCTGGACACGATTTCTTTTTATAAGTCTGACAGGATTTCTCATGAAGTAAAATTCCCTGGCAGACCAATCCTACTTTAGAACATTTTCTCTCCAGAATCCTCCAGCAGCCTGAGCTCTGAGAGCCTGGCCCTGGCCATGCCTGGCATGGCAGCACACCCACTCATGCTTCTCAATTAGCTCTATAAATTTTTCCCATGCCTAGCACACCCAGGTCACAAACACAGGGAGGAGAAGGGAGGCAGAATTATCACCCAGTATTAATGCTGAAGAAATTCTTTACTCAGTGGGCAGCCCCTGGATCCCTGGCAGTGCCCAAGGCCAGGCTGGACACTGGGGCTGAGAGCAGCCTGGCACAGGGGAAGGTGTCCCTGCCATGGCAGGGGTGGCACTGGGTGGGCTCTGAGGTTCTCCCAACCCAAACCAGTCTGGGAATTTATGATTTTTGTTTGGGGATTTTTTTTTTTTTATTTTCTGGGGAGCAAGGTAGTGGTTAAAATTGTGGTTGCATTTTGGGCCAGTAAAATGAGAGTAAGGCTTGTGCAGGGTCTGGAGGCAAATGGCCTCAACTCTCTGCCCTCACTCCTGGCTCTGGGTGAGCCAGGCAGCTCGGAATCATTGAATAATTTGGGATGGGGCACAGCTTCTCTGGGCACCCCGTGCCCGGGCCTCCCCAACCTCACAGGTAGGAATTTCTTCGCAATATCTGATCCAGCTGTGTGCCAGTGCCCACAGAGCCTCCTGACCCCAAATATGCATGGACAGCTCTGGAACCTGTTTATGCCTTTCTGTCTGCTCCTCGCTGTCCTTTGTCGACCCCCAGAAAATGAAACAAGTGTGATATTCATTGTAGATAACTTCAAGATGTTTATCCCTGTGCTGAGGAAGGGCTTAGGCAGGATAATTAACATGGAGACAGGAATAGAAGCTGTGTGTTGATAGGAAAAGAGCAGCAGGTCTGGAGTGGGAGTGCAGGGATTACACGAAGAGCACCTCCAAGGGCAGCTGTAAAACCTGCCAGGGAGGAGAGAGAATGGACTGGATTGTTCTGATTTATGGCTCTTGGGGGGTAATTTTATTGACTTATGGACCATGTTTAACTTCACAGTGATTTTCCTTCTCTGCCTGCCTGTTCACATTGCTGTTGTAGTTATTGGCACTTCAGGTGCCTTGCCTGATTTCTGCTTCACTTCATTCCCTTCTGTGCCTTACCTATTCCACTGCATGTGGAGATGAAATTGTGGGGCTTATTATGGCATTCAATCATTCTGTGTTCCCACTATTTCATATATTTCTTGGGCTCTCTGATTGTCCTTTCAGCCCCCAGAAACGTACAAAATATGGTCTCTGCCACGTTTCTGTCCTTGGGCAGTGCTGGAGGATCTGTCAGGTGCTCTTGCTGTTTGGGAGTACTTTAGGTCCTGACTGACCACCTTGTGTGCAAGTTTAGAACTCAGCTTCCAGAATGTGAGCCCTGGAATCTGCAGCTTTCAAGGGAGAGATGAAAGCTGAGGAAGTAGAGCTGATCCTGCTGTCCTGTCCCACTGCTCTGACCCCTTCGCTTACATTCCCAAAGTGCAGCAGCACCGTGGAACCATGGAATGGTTTGGGTGGGAAGGGACCTTAAATCCCACCCAGTGCCACCCCTGCCATGGCAGGGCCACCTTCCTCTGTGCCAGGCTGCTCCCAGCCCCAGTGTCCAGCCTGGCCTTGGGCACTGCCAGGGATCCAGGGGCAGCCACAGCTGCTCTAGGCACCCTGTGCCAGGGCCTCAACACCCTGCTAGGGAGGATTTTTTTCCTCATATCTGATCTAAACTTGTACTTTTTCAGTTTGAAGCCATTCCCTGGCTCCTGTCTCTCTAGCCCTTGGCAATTGTCTCTCTCCATCTTTCCTGCAGCTCCTTCAGGCCCTGCAAGGCCACCCTGAGCTCAGCCCAAAGCTTCTCCTGCCCAGGCTGAACAATGCCAGCTGTGCCAGCCTTTCCTGCCAGCAGAGCTGCTCCAGCCCTCTGCTCATCCTGCTGCCTCCTCTGGGCTCTCTCCAGCAGCTCCACGGCCTCCCTGGGCTGGAGATTTTGCCCATGTTCTGTCTGTAGCTCACCAGGGAATCTCAAAGAGAGGACAGGAAGCACTGAACTTTCCAAAGGGAGATAAGGAAGCAGAGCCCTCTGATACTATCAGAACATCGAATCCAGGGCTCCTGAGGTGTTGCAATGTTCCTGTCCCAAACAAGGTGTTTGCACACGAGTACCAAACCTTCCAGGAGCTGAACCTGTGGAGGGAACATTGCAACACTCAGGGTTCGGCAATGGGGCTTTTGTAACTTTGCCTCGTGGTTTCCACATCATCTCAGGGCTCTCCTCACAAAGCCCTGCCTGAAACAGCTCCTCATTACCTGCATCAGGGCCAGTGGGAACTGAGGCTTTTTCTTTAGACAAAGTGCTTGAATTTGGTGTTAATAACTCCCAAGTGGTTCATTTAATACACTCAGAGACCTGCCCTGAGCTGGAGGAGGGCAGGGCTGGCTGGGATCTTGGGCAGGAATTGTTCCCTGTGAGGGTGTTGAGGCCCTGGCACAGGGTGCCCAGAGCAGCTGTGGCTGCCCCTGGATCCCTGGCAGCGCCCAAGGCCAGGTTGGACACTGGGGCTGGGACCAGCTTGGGACAGGGGAAGGTGTCCCTGCCATAGCAGGGCTGGCACTGGGTGGGCTTTGAGGTCCCTCCTAACCCAAACCTTTCTGTTATTCCATGATTTGTGACACAGCCATGTAGAAAACGGTGATCGTGACCAAATGGAACCTACAAGATGTGATTTCTTTGGGGTTTTAAAAAGGCAAGGTAAAAACATTGTGTGTATCAGTAGGACTTAGATGTTCCTTTTAAATCTGGAGAACACTGTGAAAAAATTCTTTTGTGAGCTGTTCAATTTCTCAGACCCACTTGGTTTGTTTATATCCAGGCTCTAGTCCTGGATTAGATGACAAAGGTCTGTTTGAAAGTTCTGTCTTGTCAAAAGTCTCTGACTTCCTTCATAGTTTTTCTTCTTCTGAAGTAATTTTCCCTGGCTCTCAGTAATGTGCAGGTGTCCTTGAGGGTGGAAATCTCAGAGATTTTTATTGTTTTACTCTCCTTGAGCCCCCGGGACAGAAATGTCCCCCAGAGGTGCTGCAGTGACCCGAGGCTGTGCCAGCTTAGAGCAGGAACCTGCTCTACTTTCTTATCAGGAGCTGCAGCCTTCCTGGGCATGTGGGCAGCCTGTTTGCCTTTGTGCTCAGGTGATTCATGGCCATTCTTTCCAGGTGAGCATCCCGACCTCTGCTTTATGGAGTCACGCCTGCTCCTTCCACATCCGAGGTCTTGAGGATCCTTGGCAGCAAATTCCAGGTCAGGGACAGGATTTAGGAGGTGCTCGGTGTTGTTTTCTGGGCTCAGGGGCATCAGGGCTGCTTGTGAATCCTGAATTTCTGTGTGTGCCCAGTGCAGACCGCTCAATCCCATCCTCACTGATGGAATTCATCTCGTTCTTCCCAGGAAGGGCGCTCAGGCCTTGGGAAGAGCTGCCCAGGGAGGTTTGGAGTGCCCATCCCTGCAGGTGTCCAAGGAATGTCTGGATGTGGCTCTCAGTGCTCTGGGCTGGGGACAGTGCTGATGGTTCAGTCACAGATTGGACTTAGAAGTCTTGAAGTGCTTTTCCAGCTTCAGTGATCCTGGGATTTTCAAGTGAGGACTTCCAAGAAAAGGTTCTAAGAAGTTGGATTAAATATTCTTTTCATGCTGTGGTAACTTTTACACTGAGGTTTGACTTTAAATGGGGATTTAGCAAGGAGACCCCCTAAAAATGCCGAACAGTCTTCATGTGAAAAGTTTTCTGTAGTTAAATCTTGGTGAAACCAGGTTTTAAACTCAGCACTGTGCATTGTTTGCAGGTATTCCTTAAAACTTGGTGCTTCTGTCATAGCCCTGTATTAAAACAGAATGAACTAAAGGCACATAAGATTCTGACAGCATTATAATTTCGGAGCTGAATGTGCATGGGAGAGTTCCAAATAGCTTGTGAAAGCTTCAGTTTAAACTTCATTATTTACTTAAAATAGTGATGAGTTTTTAAATGGTTCTTGATTTAAAAAAAAACCCACAAAACCAAAAAACTCCCACCACCCCTCCAAAAAAATGCACAAGAAAAGACCACAAAACTCCCACAAAACTGAGCTGCTTTTTTGGGAAATGCTTTGAAACGGGGCTACAGGTGGCCCAGAAAACGTCAGGAATTCAGGTTCCACACCTTCTCCCTGCTGCTGTGTCTCAGATTCTCGTAAAACCCTGCCAGCAGATAGCTGAGCAAGCTCCTGGTAGGAAAAAAGAAGCACAAAACCCTCCCTGCTTTATGAGGCTGGGAAAGAGTTTTTAATAAGGCGAGAATGTTGATTAATCCGCGGAGTTGCTTTGAAGAAGCTTCCATATGAACCCTCCTTGTGATGGGAGCAAAATCACCTTCCCAAATCAACCTCTACATTTCACCCCGAACAAAAACCGAGCAGCTGAGCTGAAGGCTTTGTTCTCCATGCCCAAAGAATGGGGAATTCGGCAGTTTTGCTGCTGCCTTCATCCCAGCCCCTTCCCGGCGAGCGTTCTGCCAGGCAGGAACATTTTTCCGTCCATCGCGGCTCGGAGTGGGAGCTGCATGGAATTACTGCCAGTGGAAACTATGCTGCAAGAGGCTGGGCAGCAGCTGCCCTGCTCAGCTCAGCTGGATTTTCCATGCTCCTGGTAATTAGCAGAGGGAAGCTGACTAATTGCTGACGTCACCTCTTTCCAGTCCGGCTTACATTTTGTTCCCGACTCCCTCCAAGCATGCGGGACTCTGCTCAGGAATTCGCTGTCACACACACAGGATGCTCTGAGAGCTTTATTTTTTTTTTTTTTTCACCGGGGGGCTGGACTGGCTTTGCTTTATAAACGCTGTCTGCAGCAGCCAGGGCTCCTGAAAATCCCACATTTCTGCCGAGGGAATCGCTGGGGCCCGGGCCCGAAATGCATTTCCGTAATTTCCATTACAGTTTCAGCTCGCTCATCGCCTGCCTGGCAGATGGGGAGGTCTTCACGCAGCCAGAAGCGAGGGTAGGTTTGCTGGGGTTATTTCTGGGAGCTGCGCTTCGGAGGCGCGCTGCTCCAAACGGCCTTTGGGCTCGGAACGCAATTCCAGTTGGCCGGAAAAGTCTTGGAGCTCGGGAGTCTGCACCAGGCTGCTCTGATGGGAGTGATTCCAACTCTGGGAATTACTCAATTTTAGCTCTGTGTGTGGCTGGGAAAATGATCTCAGGTTTTCCCTCCAGACTTCTTGGACTGCGTGGTGTGTTCTGAATTTTCTGCAAATGTTTAATTCTGATTTTGGTAGCAAGATCCGCTGATTTGTAATCCGTTTGATACCTCTCCTGGGATTTTTCTTTTTTTTTCCTGGTAAAACTATAAGAAATGCTCTTGGGTCTGTATTTAGCTGGTTGGCAATATAAAATAAATAATAAATAATGTAAATATAAAAGAATATAAAATATTTATCAGTCCTGATGCAATGAGTTGTTACTGCTAAGATACCTTAAGGACAAAAATATAATTAATTTTAGTGTCAGAGTGCCAAAGTGACATTTCTGACCTCTATAATCACACGTTTAAATAAATATTTTTAAAAAGCCCTGAAAACAAACAGATCTCTCTGGGTTTAAATATGGAATGGGAACTTGGAAATGCAATTTTTGGGTGTATTTTCCATGGTTCCACCCCAGCTTTGAGGCTCCCAAATACCAGCTCTGTGTGGGGAGGGTCCTGCTCCTGCTTCAGAGCTCATCCTAAAGAAGTTGGGGAAGGAGAACAGCTCTGATTCTAAAATCTCTTTGAAATGTAATGATTTTATACCCAGCTGTGGTGAGTGTGTGAAGTGGAGCTTCTCAGGGAGGAAAATGAAGTTCTGAATTAATTTCTGCCTTCTTATGTAATTTCCCTGCTTTTTTTTTCCCCTAATATTTCAAAATATTGTAATAAAAAGCTCTCGATGAAGTCATGTTTATTGTGGCTTTATCCTGGGTTTCAAGGAAGCTTTTAGGGAGAGAAAATATCTGGAAATGCCTCAAATATGAATCCTAAAGCCGTTGGAATAAAACACTTGGGAAGGACCTGGCAGCTCCGGAGCCTCCTCTTGTGTCTCTCCTTTGGCCTGGAATCCTGCAGGGAGAGTGGAAGCACTTTCCATAAATTAAATTAAAAATAGCAGGAAAGCAGGAGATGTTCTGTGTGCTGAATCATTGAAGAAAATCACATTTAGCTTGAAAATTGGGATTTTTTTTCATTTTTCTCTGTTAGAACTTGTGTTGGTTCTCTTGAAATTTTCATGTTTGGGCAAAGGCTTGGCAGTCTTTTTTCAAGGCTTTTGGGTATTAATTTTCTAAGAAATGTTTATTTTCAGTATCTTACTGTTGTTAAATCAGGGTGGCTTGTGCAGCTTTTATTCCTGATAATAATATGAGAAGTGATAATATCAGTTATTGATCTAATGATATAGTCAGATTATAAGGTGGAAAACTTCATTCTAGAAAGAAAAAGGAAAACAGATGAAGCTGTTACAATAATCCATATTCAAGAGTGGTAGTTTGCCCTTATTAGTAACTTTTCACTTGTAATTAATTGCTTTATTAGTGCTTAACACTGATTTTCTCCTCTGCTCCTTTCTCCCCAGGCCAAATTTGAATCCCTGTTCCGACCCTACGACAGGGACCTCACCTTTCAGTATTTTAAGAGCTTCAAAAGAGTGAGAATAAACTTCAGCAACCCTTTGTCTGCAGCAGATGCCAGGATCCAGCTGGACAAGACAGAATTCCTTGGAAAAGAACTCAAACTGTATTTTGCTCAGGTGAAAAAAAAGCTTTTTTGGGATTATCCTTGAGGGGATTAAAGGTTTCCTTGTTCTGACTCCCGTGATCCTCCAAGTGATGGGTGTTTGGAAAACCTTGGGATAACAGGGTTGGAAAGAGGATGGGAATTTTGGGAATTTCACGCCTTTTCTTACCACTAGGTTTTGTGCATGTTCCTTTTGGTCTTCTAAAGAAATTCGCTTTCTTTTTTAGAGTTGCTCCCAAGTTTCTGGAAATCTGGGAATGGTTTCAAGTATTTCTTATCTCAGCATCCCAGAATTCCTTCATGGTCGTTTTTTTGGTCAGATTAATTAGAGAATCCGAGGTTGTTCCAGAGCTCCATGGATTTGGAGGCTGCTGGTATTTCCCATTTGTTGGATAAGCTCGGATGGGAATGAGCACATTCCAAGAATTTCAAGGGCTGGGGGAGGTCGGGTGGGCTCTGCCAGCATCCAAGGAGTCCCTGGGGGATCCAGGGTGTGGAGCTGCACGTTCCAGGTGCTGGAGCTGCACATTCCAGGTGCTGGAGCTGCACATCCAGGGTGTGGAGCTGCACGTTCCAGGTGCTGGAGCTGCACATTCCAGGTGCTGGAGCTGCACATCCAGGGTGTGGAGCTGCACGTTCCAGGTGCTGGAGCTGCACATTCCAGGTGCTGGAGCTGCACATCCAGGGTGTGGAGCTGCACGTTCCAGGTGCNATTCAGGGATTCATGCATTCAGGGATTCAGAGATTCAGGGATTCAAGGACTCAGGGATCCAGGGGTTCAAGGATTCAGGGGTTCAAGGATTCAGGGATTCAAGCTTCCAAGGATTCAGAGATTCAGGGATTCAGTGATTCAAGGACTCAGGGATTCAGGGATCCAGGAATTCAAGCATTCATGAATTCTGGGATTCATCCATTCAGAGACTGAAGGATTCAGGGATTCAAGGATTCAGGGATTCAAGGATTCAGGGATTCAGGAATTTAGGGATTCAGGGATTCAGGGACAGCTTGGCTTTACCCGGTTTCTCTTGCAGACTTTGCACATCGGGAGCTCCCACCTGGCCCCCCCCAATCCCGACAAGCAGTTCCTGATCTCCCCTCCTGCCTCTCCTCCTGTGGATTGGAAACAAGTGGAGGATGCCACTCCAGTCATTAATTATGACCTTCTATATGCAATTTCCAAGCTAGGACCAGGTAAGAAGGTGTAAAAACCAGAATTTTGGTCGAGAAAAACATCTCAAAACTTCCTGAATTTCTAAAACCTTTTTAATATATTTTTATTTCTACTTATTTTTATTTCCACTTATTTTTAAATTTCTATTTATTTTCTTTCTGTTTATTTTTATTTCTAGTCCTATTTTCTTTCTATTTATTTTTTTATTTCTGTTTTCTTTCTAGGTCTGTTTTCTTTCTATTCATATTTTTAGTTCTGTTTATTTCTAGCTCTAGTTCGATTTTCTTTGTCTTTATTTTTCTTTCTATTTTCTTTCTATTAATATTTTATTTCTCTTCATATTTTATTTCTATTTATTTTTAATTCTTTTTGCCTCAGAGGAGGAAACTGCTACTGGGTGTAGGAGGAACTGTCAGCATCAACCTAAAATTCCTTGGAATTTAGGGGGGATAAATTCCTGCCACTCCTTTCCCCAGTGACTGATTTCCTTTTCTCCCATATTTTATACAACCTACCCTTGAAAATTGGTGCAAATTAATCTTTCCTTAAATCCAGCTTGGATTTAACCCGTTTGGAGCTGTGTCATTAATTTTAGGGGAGAGAACAATGATCACATTTAATAACAGGATTAAAGAGAATAAAAAGTGTGTCAGATTCATTTTACTGCAGGGTTTTTTATTTAAAAAATAAATTTTTTTGTTCACCTCCGAACTTAGGGGATTATAAAGGACGGAGAAAAGGGCAGGGCATAACTTGGAGCTCCTGCACGTTGGGATTTAAAACCGCCCATCAAGAACCCTTCTAATTAAATGCTCTTAATAACGATGAAATATTTTTTATCAAAGATTGGATTTCCCTGCAATGGGTTTTGCAAGCAGAGGTTGTTTTTGACGGAACACTTGGAATGAATAAATAAAGAAATGAATAAATAACTAAATAACACAGCAGCCTCTGTTTGTGTGGGAGTTCAGAGCTGTTCCATGATGTTCCTTTACTCCAAGTTTTCCTTTCAAATTTTAGGAAAACAAAAAAAAAACCCCTCTAAAATAAATATTTTAGGCCTTTCCAAGCATTAAAAATTGGGTATTTTCCTGTTACTGAGCTTCTGGGCTGATCTGTGCTCCCTTTTCCATGAGATTTTCCATTTTTTTGGGAATGTTGAGCCCTCTAAAGCTCTGCCCTGGACTGGATGTTCCCTGGAATGTGGAATTAATGATGGGAGCAGGCAGGGCTTGCTCCAGCACTGGGAGTAAAATGAACAGATAAACTTCTNTAAAATTTAAATATATAAGTTTAATATGTAATTTGAATACCCTGTTTTTAATATAAATTTATGTAGATTTTAATTTTTATGTATACTTTAAAAATATATTATCATTTTTGTATTCTGGAAAATCCAGCACTCAATCCAGTGATCAACCAAACCCTTCAGGATGCTCCACACTGACAGCTCCTGGCTTTTATAATTTTACCACTGCCCCATTTCCCCATGTAAAAATCCCAATAAAAAGTCATTTCCTAAGGAATTTCATCAAGATATCCATCAAGATAGCCATCACTGTGGGGCAAGTTGCAAAGATGATTTTCAGCCTTGAAGTTTTGGAAAAAAATTCTCAAGATCTCTTTTGTTATCACAACTCAGCTCAGTGATAGCACTGAAACAACTGCGCTGACTGGAATGTTGGCTGAGTCAGAAATAAGAGATAAGAGACTCTTATCTCTAGGAGAAAATAGCTNAGCCATATAAAACATATAGATTTTATATATGATAATTTTAAAATATAATTTTTATATATCATTTTAATACCCAATTTTATGTATAGCTTTTATATATACNCTGACAGCTCCTGGCTTTTATAATTTTACCACTGCCCCATTTCCCCATGTAAAAATCCCAATAAAAAGTCATTTCCTAAGGAATTTCATCAAGATATCCATCAAGATAGCCATCACTGTGGGGCAAGTTGCAAAGATGATTTTCAGCCTTGAAGTTTTGGAAAAAAATTCTCAAGATCTCTTTTGTTATCACAACTCAGCTCAGTGATAGCACTGAAACAACTGCGCTGACTGGAATGTTGGCTGAGTCAGAAATAAGAGATAAGAGACTCTTATCTCTAGGAGAAAATAGCTAAACTTTGCAAATTAGATAAGCATATTTTAACAAAACCTAGGATAATTTTAAATTAAATGAAACTTAAACTCAATACGAATAAATTTTGACGAAAAGAATTTCAAATTGTATTGACTTAATGAAGACTGCAAGTGATAGAACTTTAAATTAATAGAATATAAACCTAATATCATTTAAACTTAACAAACTTAAAGTAACCTGAGCTTAACAGCACTTAAACTTAACAGAACTTAAATATTCTTAATAATGATGAAATATTTTTTTTTATCAAAGATTTTGTGTCCCTGCAATGGGTTTTGCAAGCGGAGCTTGTTTTCGATGGAACACTTGGAATGCATAAATAAAGAACATAAAATGTAATGTAAACAACATAGTTTAAACCCAGCAATATTGAAACCGAACCTTGCTTAAACTAAACTTCAATTTAACAGAATTACTCTTAACTTAATATTAACAGAATACTAAAGTGTAGGGGGTTTGAGCTCTTGTCCTCCTTACCAAGGTCAGGATGGGCTCACATGGGAAGCACAGATGTCGAAGTTGGACTAAGAATGTTTATTAACTCTTATCTATTTACAGAGTCACTGCACTGTGAGCTCTTAGAAAATGAGGGTAAAATGGAGTGCTTCTAATTCTTTCCAAGGTCTTTGAAGTGATAATTACTGATAATTACCCAATCCCAAGGTGACACCTCTGTTATTTATGGTTTTGACCCAATAGTGCCCACTCCAGGCCTGCAGTCCAGACCTTTTTCACCTAACCCTGTCACAGTAGGACACGGAATAGATGAGTCCATGTAGCTGTCAGGAGAGAAAAAAGGCTTTATTTACAATCCCAACAGGTTCTTTTAGAACACGCTGTGTGAAAAGGTCTATTATTGGCCCATGGCACTGACACTGCTCTCCATTGGTTCAGGAATAGGAAACAACCCCTGGGACAGTTGTTCTGGCAAAGGGAACACTGTTTGCTGAGCCTGTGCTGAGAAACAGAGAGAGATGTTTTGGAAAGAGAAACTGTTGGCAGCTTTCCCTTGGGAAAGGAGCCAGCAATGGTCAGCGAGCTGAAATCCTCCTGAGTTCAGAAATATTGAGCCCTCATAAACCCACGAAGAAGAAGGTGAAGAAGAAGGACAAAGGCAACACCAAAAATCCTCCATCTTGACTCCTATCTATTACTATACACCCAAACCCCAAAATCCAAGTTTCCAAGACTCCCAACACCATCGTAATAAAACATAACTCGGCCCTAACTATAATGAACGACTTCAATTAAAAACTTTTTTTTTTTCCCCCAAGGAGACAAGTACGAGCTGCACGCGGCCACGGCCACCACGCCCAGCGTGGTCGTGCACGTGTGCGAGAGCGACCGGGAGAGCGACGTGGAGGAGGAGACCAAGAAACCCAAACCCAAAATCATCCAGACCCGCCGGCCCGATTACTCTCCTGCCCACCTCAGCTGAGCTCCTGGCTGCTTTTTTCCAAGGGTTTGGAGGAGAAAACTGCCGGGGAATGGCAGCTCCCAGGTTTGGTGGCGGCGGCTGCTGCTGCGGGAGGAGAATTCCAAGCTCAAGTTTGCTCCACGTGAAGGAATTCCCGGCTCAGTTTGGCTGCCCGAGCGGTGATCCGTGTTGCTGAGGGAATTCCCGGATCCCTGGGGGCAAAGGAGGGGAGAAAGGGACATTTTGGGGCACGACAGGACAAACTGGGCTTGTTTTGGGGGAAAAGCAGCTGGGGGAGGCTTTCCTTCTTCTGACTCCCATAAATCCTCCACGCCATGGGTGTTTGGAAAACCTTGGGATAACAGGGTTGGAAAGATGATGGGAATTTTGGGAACTTCACCCCTTTTCTTACCACTAGGTTTTGTGCATGTTTCTTCTTGGTCTTCTAAAGTAATTTGCTTTCTTTTCTAGAGTTTCTCCCAAGTTTCTGGAAATCTGGGAATGGTTTCAAGTATTTATTATCTCAGCATCCCAGAATTCCTCCTGGATGTGTACATACATGATATATTTATATTTGGTTCTATTGGCACTCGTTTTCCAGCAGGATCCAAGTCCTCCAGCGCCTGCTTTTGGTGCTCTGGAAGTTGTGCTTTTAAAATTTTAACCTTTGAAATTTCCTGCAGAGGGTTTTACCTGGCAAAGCAATGGAAAAACGTGCAATAGGAGAGTTGTTGGAATACATGGATTTTAAATTATTTAAGTTCAGGTAATTTATATTGTCGACAGGATTTGTTTGGGAGCTTTGACTTGTGGGGGGAAAAAAGGACTCAAATAATGCTGATGGTGCATATTCAGAGCAGGGGGATTTTTTCCAGGTGAAAAAAATGATGGAGAAACTTGAATCTGCATTTTTGGTGAGTAAAGATTTGATAGGGATTGGAAAATTCCACCCAGGAAGCAGTGAGGAGAGCTGGAGTGCCTTTTCCTTGTCCATTCCTACTCCAAGCTGCACACTTGGATCTTTTTCTACTGGCTTTGGATATCCAGAAATCCAAATTTTCTGAGCTTTGCTTCCAAACTCAGCCGGCATGAAATGCTTAATGCCAAGGAATGCTGATTTAAGCAGTGGGAATGCATGGGACAAGCTTTAGGGCTTTTTTATGGCAGTGTTTAAAGGCTCCTAAATGCAAATTTCAAAGAAAAAAAGATGGCAGAAATATTTTATTACTGTTTTTTAAACTGGAGATCCTCACCTTGAAACAGGGTTCTGGATTTTTTAGAAGAAATAGGGATTGCTGTCCGTAGAAAATACCACTTGGGGTCTTGGGAAAGGGATGTTTGAGCCTCTCCTTGTGTTTTTAGGAATCAAACTGTGGCGCTCTCTTGGTTTGCTTTTGCCACAGTTGGGCTGAGAAGAGATTGAAGCAAATGTTGACTGAAATTCCTGGTTCACGCCTTGGTTTTTTAAGTAATATTTGTTTCTAAAAGAATGGAGCCATTCCAGGCCGTGGTGCAGGGAAACAGGGTGTTCTGGAAGGCCTGGAATTCCTGACTGGAACAGAAATCTGGGCCTAGAGACCAGGAATACACTGAATTTTCTGCTCTAGCTTGGATTGTTATTCCCTGGGAACTGGAACAAAGCCTGGTTCTGGTGTCTGAGTGGCCCTGGCTCCATGGGGGCTGTTGAGAAGAGCAGGTTCCATGGATTGCTGGAGCTGGACACGCAGGAAAATCAGATTATTCTGGGTTACCCTCAGCTGGCTCCACGTGCTGCATTCCCCAAAATAAAGCAATTAAGTGGAGAAAAACTTCATAGGTTTGCCACAACTGCCTTGAAGCCTTTCCAAGGCTTCTCCGTGTTTCTCAAAGGACTGCTGGACTTTGTGTCTCACCACATCCAGTTTAAAGCATTGGGAAGAATTCCTGTCCTGTCCTTTTTCCATGAAAAATCAAAGCATGAGTTTGGCAGTAAAAACCCAGGTGGCTGCTGCTGGGTTCCCTACAAAAGCAGAGCTGCTTTTCAGATCAAACCACCAAGAAATCTGATTTTTGTCATTTTAATACCTGACCCCTGCCTGAGGTGGGAACCATGGAAATCTTGGAATGCTCAGATTGTGTTCCTGCTTGGATCTGCCACCTCCTGTCCTCATGACTCCAGTGTGCTGCTTGCTTTTTCTGGTTCTTTTATTTTTGTAATGTTCCAATGGATGCTTAGTTGGTATTTTATACACTTGTATAGCACGGGGCAGATTGAAATTAAAATATTTTGTTGTCTTCTTGTAAATGTCCTGGTGTTTCCTGCATGGAGCCACGCCGAGGTCGGTGCCAAAACGGGAATTTTCAGCTTCCAGAGGGGCAAAATGTTGTGCCTGGCCCTCATAAATTGATTCCTAGGAAAACTTTCCAGCCTTCAGAGAATTAAGTGATCTCCAAATGTGAGAATCTGCTCCTGAATAAAACCCAGTGGGGAATATCCCAGTGAAAACCTGAATCTTCTGTGCCCCAAGTTCCTCATAAAGGTGTCAACGTCGTCCTGCTCCAGAATAATCCCTGTGCATTCGTGATACACTAAATATTTATATACAAACCCGAATAATTTGGGGTTTTTTCCAGAGAGGTTCTGGATTCCCCATCCCAGGAAGTGTCCAGGGTCAGGTTGGATGGGACTTGGAGCAACCTGGGATAGTGGAAGGTGGAATGAGGTGGAGGAATAAGGTTCCTCCATCCCAAAACATTCCATGATCCCATGATTCTTGAAGCTCCTGGCATACAGGATTTAAATGGCTTTACCCGATGACTTTAAGTCCTTCTGTTGCAAAAGAAATGAAGGAAAACCGTGAAGGTTTTGCTGTGGGTAGGGATGGAAGTCCTGTGATGGCAAAAAGGAATTTCTGGTACTCAATTAAAGCCTGCCCTTGTTAGCAAGGTGAGGGCAGTGACCTCTAAAGGACCCAGGTTTGGTTTTAATCAGTTTTGTTTTCCAGAGCAGCACCGAGTGTAGGAACCTTGCTGTTTAAAACTGGAGCAGTGGAGCAGTTCCTGTTTAATCCAGACTTGCCAGGGATGTGGAAGGAATCAACTCCAGCGGCTCTGGAACCATTTGAACAATTTTTGAACCATCTTTGAGCAATTCCAGCAGGGATTTTGCCCTTGGCATCATCACCTGCCTGCTCGAGTTCTGCTTTTGGCTTGTCTTGGGCAACACAAGTTCTTCATTTTTGCTTTTATCCTTCCTTGCTCAACACACTTCAGAAACATTTCCAGAGAATTTCTCCTTGCTAATGGTTTTAATAATTCCTAACTGGATCTAGAAAGACAAAATAGTGATAAAAGACATTCCCCAAAACACTGGTAAGGAACACTTTGACACTAAGCTTTCAAATAATACCAGATTTTCAGTATTAAAGAGAGTGAGGCAGGAGCACAGAGGTGACTCCAATGACAAGGGACAGGATGGAGCTGGACTTATCTTCCTTGACAAAATTTCCATTGATAACGGGAGACTGTCACATTCCAGACCTTCTGTCGTGTTGTGTGTGTGTTTTCCTGCCAGGAATTCCTCTTGTTTGGGATTCCTTTGGAGCCGGGGAAGGGAATGGGGCTGGAAAACACATCCTGTGAGGAGCAGCTGAGCGAGCTGGGGGCTCTGGAATGGACAAGAGGAGGCTCAGGGGCTCGTTGCTCCCCACAACTCCCTGCCAGGGAGGAGAGGAAATGGGCTGAAATTGCACCAGAGGAAGGACAGGTTGGAGATTAGGAAAGAATTCCCTGCATTGGGATGAGCTGCCCAGGGAGTGGTGGAGTCCCTGTCTCTGGAATTGTCCAGGAGGAGCCTGGGTGTGGCCCTCGGGGTGATGCTGCTGCTGCCGGGGTGGGACGGGATGCTCCTGGAGGGCTCTTCCCACCTTGAATATTCCGGGATTCGAGCCTTAAAGTGGGACTGAACGGCTGGATCTGAAGGATTTCCCGAGGTACAAGGAGGTGCCCATAGGTGGAGCTAAATATCCAACAATGGGTTTATCCTGAATAAAACCAACCCCACGCTCAGCCTGCAGCTCTGGCTCCCATCCCCACAGCAGATGTGGAAAAGGTCTTTGAAGTCCCTTCCAGCCCTCACCATTCCGTGATTTTATGATCCCACCTTTACAAACTGCTGTTATGCACTTCTCTTTGGAAACCCCTTTGCTTTGAAGGAGCACGTGAGGGCCACACACAGAGAAAAGTGGCTGGTGCCAGATGGAAAAGGGAAATTTTGGGTGCCATTTGTGGCTCTGTGTTAGTGATCCCAATGCCCAGGGTGTGGGGGATTTACAGAGCAGTTCATCCACATAATTCCCTGATGGGAGTTACTGCCAGGCTGGTGGGAGGAGGTTCAGCCTGGAGGAGAGCAAACTCCTGGGAGAACTCGGAGCCCATTCCAGAGCCTGAAGGGGGCTCTGAAAAGGAGGGAGAGGAGCTTTTCACATGGGCAGAGAGTTCCAGGACAAGGGGAATGGTTTCAAACTGCAGGAGGGCAGGATTAGATGGGATCTTGGGCAGGAATTGTTCCCTGGCAGGGTGTTGAGGCCCTGGCACAGGGTGCCCAGAGCAGCTGTGGCTGCCCCTGGATCCCTGGCAGTGCCCAAGGCCAGGCTGGACACTGGGGCTGGGAGCAGCCTGGGACTGGGGAAGGTGTCCCTGCCTGTGGGACATGATCCTGAAAATCCCTTCCAGCCCAATTCTGGGATTCTTTTAAGCGCTTTTAACAGCAGCATGGACTTTTTTGGACCTTTTCTAGGAGCTGAACCATACTGGATTGAGCCTTTGTCAGTAAAGTACTGATCCATTTATTGATGTCATTTGAGTGGGAAAATATGGGACTGGCCATAAAACGCAGATTTTCCTGCTCAGCAGCACAACCCTCCCCAAAACTGTGCCAGCACCTTCCCTGGAAGGCTGTCGGAGCCTGGATGGCTCCGTGTGCTGCCAAGGCATGGAAAGTTCTTGTTGAATGCCTCTCCCACACAGCACAATTTAGCAGAGGGATTACAGCTGCCATGTGCTGCACCTGCTTTTTAATCTGCTGGACAAATTCTGGCTGCTCAAGCTCTCTCCTGAATCAGCTGGAGCTGTTGGAGCTGGGACGTGCAGGAATGCTGGGCTGGGAGCTTCCTGAGCACCCTTGGGAGCTGCCATGGCACCGCTGCCCTGTCATTAAAGTGGTGTCAAAGTTTCCATTCTGCCGCCCTGCGAGGAGAGAGTTCCCAGAGCTGAGCTCCTGGAGGAGGGAAGGTTACTCAGCAAATTGCTTGGGGCTTTTGTTGGCTGGTTTTTAATTAGGATTTTAATATAATGTGGATTTTTGGTGCTGTCTGAGACTGCAGAGTGAAGGGCTGGGGCTCATCCAAATGGATTCCAGACTTTCCTGGTGGGTGTGGAAGCCCTGGAATTGTGGAAGATTCCTTGAGGAAACAGCCTCAGGCTGGGCCAGGGCAGGCTCAGCTTGGGCAGCAGCAGGAATTTCCCCATGGAAAGGGCACTCAGGCCTTGGCAGGGGCTGCCCAGGGAGGTTTGCAGTGCCCATCCCTGCAGGTGTCCCCTGGAGGTGGCACTCAGAGCTCTGGGCTGGGGACAAGGTGGGCATCGGGCACCGCTGGGACTGCCTGGGCTGGGAGGGCTTTTCCAGCCCCAGGGATCCTGGGATTCTGTGTTCTGTGAAATACAGGACAGGACATCTTGGGCACTGCCTTGTTTCAGCCAGAACCACCTTACACAGACTGGAAATGCAATTAAAAGCCAGATTTTTCCCCGCAGCTTTTTTCCCCTCTCTTACGAGAAGTAAAACTCCTTCCAAGTGTCCTTCAGCACAACTGCCCCGTTTACCTCCAGCCAGGACACTCCCTGTCCTGCCAGGCAGCAGCTCTGACCGTCAGTGTGAGAACCAGGAGCATCCTGCAATTCCCTCCCTCAGGAATTCCCTTCCCTGTGCGTGCTCCTTGCATCCTCCTCCGGCTCTGAAGGCACGGGCTTCACACACAGCATGTCAAATACGCGTTTGAGAATTGGTTGGGCTGGACAGAACTTTCCTTGCAGCTTTTGGAGTTCCCTGCTTGTTTCTGCAGCTCTTGAGATCAGGAACAGCAGCTGAGGAAGCGTTGGAATGGGACAGATGATTCCAGAGAGAGCTGGGAGGAGGAGGAGGGAAGGACTAAGCAAACACTGTGATAATTGTCCAGCGAAGCTCAGGGTGATGCTTTCCCCTGGCAAACATCAGGCTCCAGAAAAAAAGAGCTGCAGTGTGAGCAGAGACACTCAGCTGTGGGAGGTAAAGAGGCTGGGAAGAACAAATCCCTGAGCACAAGTGGCAGCCCAATCCATGGCTCAGCTCCCGGCTCCCTGGCACAGGGAAAGCTCTCCGAGCTCTTTACCAGAACACTTTGGACGTGAAATCCTGCTGGAAATCCATTTCTTATAGCCCAGGGCAGCCAGGATTGATGTGAGTTCTGGGAAGTCGAGGCCTTTCTGGTTTTCTGCCTTGAGGGGGAAGAGGGACGGTGTCGGGAACGGGCTTTTCCAGCCGAACAGAGACACTGTCAGAAACAGGGACTGTCAGGAACAGGGACTGTCAGGAACACGGACAGTGTCAGGAACGGGGACAATATCAAGAACAGGGACAGTATCGGGAACAGGGACAATATCAGGAATAGGGACAGTGTCAGGAACAGGGACAGTGTCAGGAATAGGGACACTGTCAGGAACAGGGATGGTGTCAGGAACAGGGACAATATCAAGAACAGGGACAGTGTCAGGATTAGGGACAGTGTCAGGAATAGGGACACTGTCAGGAACAGAGACAGAATCAGGAACAGGGACAGTATCAGGAACAGGGACAGTATCAGGAACAGGGACTGTCAGGAACAGGGATGGTGTCGGGAGTAGGGACAGTGTCAGGAACAGAGGCAGTATCTGGAACAGGGATGGAGAGGGCAGCACTGCCAGCATTCCCTCGGCACTGAACACCTTCTTTTGTCCTGCTGGGTTGCCCAGAGCTGCTCCAGCACTGCCCAGCCTGGCTGCTGGGGAGCAGTAGAGGCACAGAGGGGCTGGATTTGCTCCATTCCCACGGGATAGCTCGTGATATCCCAAGGACTCTCTGGGGAGCTGCTGCCTCCTGCCCAGGGAGGGGTGGGAAGGGATTCGGTGCCGGTTTTTTTGCCGGTACCCAACCTCAGCATCAGCCCCCACAAACCCCAGGGCTGCTCCAGCTGGATCCTGGCTCTGGCAATGCCAGACTCCTGAAGATCCCAGCCTGGCTGCCACCAGGGCTCTGCCATCTGCAGGTGCTGCTTCCTTTGCTTCCAAATGTCTCCATTTCCCGGCTGCCAGAGGGAGCAGCAAATCCTCCACCAGCAAAGCAGCTCCACACTGAGGGACAGGGACAGAAACCACGGGGAGAGGTCCCACTGCAGGGGATCTCAGCATCAGGACAGGGACAAGCATGGAATTATGGAATGGTTTGGGTTGGGAAGGACCTCAAAGCCCACCCAGTGCCACCCCTGCCATGGCAGGGACACCTTCCCCTGTCCCAGGCTGCTCCCAGCCCCAGTGTCCAACCTGGCCTTGGGCACTGCCAGGGATCCAGGGGCAGCCACAGCTGCTCTGGGCACCCTGTGCCAGGGCCTCAACACCCTCCCAGGGAAGGATTTTTTCCCAACATCCCACCTAAACCTTTAATTTTTCAGTTTGAAGCCATTCCCTGCCTCCTGTCTCTCTAGCCCTTGGCCATTGTCTCTCTCCATCTCTCCTGCAGCTCCTTCAGGCCCTGCAAGGCCACCCTGAGCTCAGCCCAAAGCTTCTCCTGCCCAGGCTGAACAATGCCAGCTGTGCCAGCCTTTCCTGCCAGCAGAGCTGCTCCAGCCCTCTGCTCATCCTGCTGCCTCCTCTGGGCTCTCTCCAGCAGCTCCACGGCCTCCCTGGGCTGGGATCCCAGAGTCCCTGTGCATGGGCAGCCCCAGGAATGGGGATAGGATCCATGCCTGGAGTCCCTGTGTTCCAACCCAGCACATTTACTCGGTTCCAGCCCCAGTTTATTGCACATTATCAATCAAATTGAAATGCCAGGGGATTTTTCTCCAGGAGATGGAACAGAAGGCTTTTGTGCTGGGTTTGCTGTGGGTGGAGCTGGGGAGGAAGCAATCCTCCTCCTCCTGAACTGGAGAAAACTCCCCAGTTATTTGCACTGACTTTGCCCCGAGTGCATTTGCTTTGTTGGCCAGTGGCTGTTTGGGGCATGGAGGGAAATCCTGGCACACCTTGGAAGGAAAAGCAGCCTTGGTTTGACACACCTGGCCAGGGGTGGCTGCTGGAGGCCTGGCCCAGCCACCACAGAGCTGATCTGTGCTCTCCAGAGTGGTGTTGGGAGGTCACAGAGGTGCAGATTGGATATTACAGGTTATTTTTCCCTGGAAAAGTCAGGCCTTGGGATGAGCTGCTCAGGGAGGTGGTGGAGTCCCCATCTCCAGGAGTGTTCAGGAGTCTGGATATGGCCCTTGGGGTGATGCTGGTGGTGCTGGGTGATTTTGAAGGTCTCTTCCAACCCTGATGATTCAAAAGCCAATCCCAAACCCAACCCAACCTATTTTGTGATCCAAACCCACTGGGCAATTTGGATGTTGCAGCTTTAATTAAACAGAACTCTTGATACTTTGATTATTTCAGGTTAGTTGCTTGGTATTTTAAGCAGTTTTGTGTCCTGGTTTATTGCCCGCTGTGATGAGCAGAGTCCAGATCGTGGACACCTCTGCAAGGCTGGATTGGACAGGGATGAGGACAACCTGGGAGCGTGGAAGGTGTCCCTGCCCATGGGAGGGGTGGAATGGGATGAGATTTAAGACCCCACTCACACCAAACCATTTGATGCAATTGTGTGCATGAATTTTTGGATGAGATTCAAAAGAAAAAAAAAAACAACCCATGGAACGTTTTTCTGTTGTGTGGAAGAACAAGGGGGTGAATTTTGAGCTTCAAGTGCAGTAGAGCAAACAAAGGTTTTGTTTTCCAGCCCCTGCTTTGCCCTAGAAAGCTTCACTTTGAGGGACACCTCTCTTTGACTCCTTTCAAGAGGTTCCCTCATCCCTCACAATTAAACCATGGCTGTCAACGTGTTTAATTAATTTGCCATCAGAAGCTTTATTACATTTGGTGAAGGATGGGAAGCACTGGAGATGTTAAAGCTCAGCTTTGCTAGGGCGGAGCTGAGTGGAGGAGAATTCCAAGCGAACACCAGCATCAGGGCAAAGGATTGAAGTGTTCCCTCACCTCCCAGCCCCTCATCATTCCCTGTGCTCCTCACTGGCCAGAGCACTCCTCTGCTCATCACAGCTGCTTAAAACTCCTAAGTGGACAAGAATGCCCCTTATTTGTTTAAATTTGGGTTAAAAGGTGATGCCACGCTGAGCTTTTTTTGATGGGAGTGGAGCTGGTCATAACACCGGGATAAAAAACATCCCCTTGGTGAGAGCTGCTGGAAAATATTTGCATGGTAAAAGCGTTGCATTAATGGGCTTTGATTAATGGATGGTGTTCGGAAACGAAACTTTCCAAACAGAAGGAATAATGTGCTATATCTGGCAGAGGGGTTGGTCAGCAGGAATTCACTTTTTCCATTTCCTTGTGTGGAACAAACAAAGGAGGCTTAAAATTAGTAAATCCTGTAGTCATGGCATTAGGAATGGCATGGTGGAGTAATCAGAGAGTTATGGAATGGCTGGGTCGGAAGGGACCTTAGGGATCATCCAATTCCACCCCTGCCATGGGCAGGGACACCTCCCACTGTCCCAGGCTGCCCCAAGCCCCAGTGTCCAACCTGGAACTGAACATTCCAAGGATGGGACAGTCCACAGCTCCTCTGTGCCAGGGCCTCTCCACCTTCACAGGCAAGATTCCTTCCCAATTTCTAATCCTAAACTACTCCCAGTTGGCCAGCAGCAGGAATTTCCCCATGGAAAGGGTGCTCAGGCCTTGGCAGGGGCTGCCCAGGGAGGTTTGCAGTGCCCATCCCTGCAGGTGTCCCCTGGAGGTGGCACTCAGAGCTCTGGGCTGGGGACAAGGTGGGCATCGGGCACCGCTGGGACTGCCTGGGCTGGGAGGGCTTTTCCAGCCCCAGGGATCCTGGGATTCTGCACAATCCAACGGGTTTTATAGCAGTTTGGGATTTCTATGGAAGAACTGCTCTCCCATGCTAAGTTTGGATCTTCCGAAGTGGTTTTGTGTGCATCTGAAGCTATTTTCACCCTCAGAAAAATAGGTAAATTTCCTTTACCTGCACCCTCTTTTCTGAGGATGTTTCCTTTTCAGTCGTGAGGCAGCAGAGATTTGGGAATTTTTGAAAGGAACCAGAGTAGCTCATTAAAACATCTCAACAATGAAGTCGAACTCTTTTACAAACACTGTGATTAAGGTCAGCTCATCCCTTGCTTGTGCTGCTGTTATCCCTGGATTGTGACTGAGGCAACAAACACAGGATGGGCAATACCAGTGGATTTTTTCAGTCCTGACTGAGATCCAGAGCAGGATTCAACCTTTCCTGCTGCCCGGGGAAGAATGAGAATCCTGAGCTTAGCACCAGTCCCTTGCTGAAAGCAGGAGGAATGTGTGGCAGCCTGAGTTAAACTGAGGGACAGTTTCACTCCTGCCTGGCCTATTGTTTTGAGTGGGTGGGAATTCAAAAAAACCTGGGATGACTTGTTTGCCCGGGAGGAAATGAAATGCCTGAAGAAAGGAAAATATGGGAGGTGAGAGGAAAAAGTGCCTGTGTGGGTAAAAGTGCACCTGAGAAGTGCAGGGGAAGGGCAGGAGCAGAGCAGGAAGGGCCTGGGTGAGATTCAGGGACGGGGAAGGTGGTGGGAAGGACTTTGGAGGCAGTGCCTGGTCCTGTCCATCCACAGCACCCATATGTGGGCACTGCAGAGGACACAGAATCCCAGAATGGGTTGGGAGGACCTTAAATCCCACCCAGTGCCACCCCTGCCATGGCAGGGACACCTTCCCCTGTCCCAGGCTGCTCCCAGCCCCAGTGTCCAACCTGGCCTTGGGCACTGCCAGGGATCCAGGGGCAGCCACAGCTGCTCTGGGCACCCTGTGCCAGGGCCTCAACACCCTCACAGGGAACAATTCCTGCCCAATACCGAATTCCTTCTTGTCCCATCACTCCATCTCCTTGTGAAAAGTCCCTCCCCAGCCTTCCTGAAGCCCCTCCAGGTACTGGAAAACTTCTGTAAGTTCCCCCGGAGCTCTGATGATCCACAACACTTCTAGTAGAGCCAGCCCCTCCCTATAATGTCCTTTTTTTCCTCTTCAGACATAAAAGAAAGAAAGGAAAACACATTTATTGATCATGCAAAGCGCAGCAGAAAGCTCGGGAGAAGGAAGGAGCTCTGAAGCTCAGAGAGCTTAGAGAGGTTGTGGTTGCCCCATTCTTGGAAGAGCCCCAGGCTGGATGGAGCTTGGAGCACCCTGGGATGGTGGAAGGTGTCCCTGCCCATGGCAGGGGTGGGATGAGGGAAATTTTAAACTAAAAAGTTCACTTTGAGCAGTGCCAGGATGTCATCAGGGCAGGGGCAGCCTCGGGGAATTCGGGGAGCTCGGTCTCTGTCTCTGTTTCTGTCCTTCCTCACACACTGAGGGCAGATGATCTCTCCAAAATCGATTTATCATCATCAGCACTTCCTCCAACTCTCGCACGCCTCAGCTCTGTGAGAGTTTTTAGCCGAGCAGGAGCTGAGGAGGAGCAGCTTTGGGCGGCGTTGGACTCAGCCCTGGGAGGTCTTTCCCAGCCTCGGTGATCCCGTGAAGCCGCAGCGAGCTGGAGAAGCAAGAGAAGGATTTGCCCGGGAGAAGGGACTCGGTGTTCTCCTCCTCAGCCAGGTGCTGCTCCCAGGTAAGGATTTCAATGGTGCCTGAGTTTGCATAACCTCAGCCCACGCAGGTGAGCGGAGAGGAAACACAAGCACTGCCCTGGCCCCATGTGCTAACCAGGGAATGGCTGTGGAAATCCCAGGAGGGACGGGGATGGGAGGGACCTTGCGGCCCGTCCAGTGCCACCCCTGCCATGGTGGACACCTTCCAAAAGTCCAGGAGAAGCTGTGGCTGTCTCATCCCTGGAAGTGTCCAAGGCCAGGCTGGAGTGGCCTGGGATGGTGGAAATCCCTGCCCATGGAATTGGATGATCCTTAGGGTCCCTCGCAACCCGAACCATTCCTGATTCCATGACCTGGCTCCTCTGCTGCTGCTCAGGGAGGTATTTTGGGAGCAATTCCAAAAGTTCTGGCTCTGCCTGAAGCCCATGAATGAGGTTTGACTTCACTTACACCGCGCTTGGAATGAATTTCCTCCTCCTAACGTGGTTAAATCCACGGAAAACTGGGCGAGGAGGGATGAGCAGCTCAGGACAGAGCAAATCCACGCCGGTCCTCCAGTGAAGGCTGCAGGGGTGTAGCTGCACATCCAGGGGCACTCCCGACCCTCTCACTCCACTGGGAATCAGTGGAGCAGGAACAGAGACTCCAGAGGTTTGGGAAGGGTGAGAATCAGCTCGTGCTGCTCCCACCTGCTGTGCGCTCAGGGGAAAACCAGCCCAGCAGGAAGACACGCGGGGCTGCCTGGAGAGCAAAAAAACCCAACTTATCTGGGCCTCACACCATAACACAGGCACTTCTAAAGAAGAGGAAATGAGATAAAGAAATTACTCAGGGCTGCTGCTGCTTCTGAAAAACTTCCTTGATAAGGGAGGCAAGGCTGGGGCTCAAATGCTGCGGGTGGTGTGGGCGGAAAGCTTCAGCTCACTTAACAGAAGGGCCTTTTCCAGTTTGGAAAAGGACAGAAGGTTCCCCTGCCCCTCTGATTTGGCTTTTTTCCTGAATTGGGGCTGTTTTTGAGGTCTTTGTGCATGGAGGAGCCTCATCTCCTGACATTCCCCAGCAACTTGGTGCAAATTCCTGGGAGCTTGGAGACGATGTTTGGACAGATCCTTTTTCCTGCACCACTGGGGCATCTTTGATCCTTCATCCATCTGAAAACGCCACCGTGAAAATTGATTTTTTGGGCATAAAGCATCTCTGATTCTCAGTGTACTGGGAGATCTTTCCTCGTGGAAAGGGCGCTCAGGCCTCGGCAGGGGCTGCCCAGGGAGGTTTGCAGTGCCCATCCCTGCAGGTGTCCCCTGGAGGTGGCACTCAGAGCTCTGGGCTGGGGACAAGGTGGGCATCGGGCACTGCTGGGACTCCCTGGCTTTTCCAGCCTCAGGGATTCTGGGATCTGCTGATAAAAATGGGGGTCTACAATGCCCCCTGAGGTGGTTGGGTTCTGCGGAGGAAAATCCAAAGGTTCAGTGATGTTTTTGCTGAAGGATCGCCTTGTCAAAGGAGATCAAACAGGTCAGGATTTCGATACTTTAAGTGCTGGGAGGGTGAACCAACCTCCACTGATGTGGGGATTCAAGGCCAGGTTGGACACTGGAGCTTGGAGCAGCCTGGGACAGGGGAAGGTGTCCCTGCCATGGCTGGGGTGGGACAAAATGATCTCTAAGGTCCCTTCCAACACAAACCATTCTGGGATTGTGTGTGCTCCTGGGAAGTTTGTTTGAGTTTGGGATCCAGAGTCTCGCCTTCCTCCCTCTGCCGAGATCCCTGTGGGAGCTGATAACTCCAACTTTCACTCAGGGAACCACAAAATCCCCGAATGTTTTGGGATGGAAGGACCTCACAGCCCACCCAGAGCCACCCCTGCCCTGGCAGGGACACCTTCCCCTGTCCCAGGCTGCTCCCAGCCCCAGTGTCCAACCTGGCCTTGGGCACTGCCAGGGATCCAGGGGCAGCCACAGCTGCTCTGGGCACCCTGTGCCAGGGCCTCAGTCAGGAGTGGAGATGAGTTTGTAGCTCAGGGGAGGAACTTTCCCAGGACTCCTGGGAACAAGAAACTCCAGCTTTGGTCAGCACTAATCCAAATTTCCTCTGTCTGCTCATCAAAGCCGTGAGTGGGGATTGGTGATGGCCCATCAGAATCATCCTCACCAAAATAAACCCTCCAGTCCCTGTGCCTCAGCTGAGGGCTCAGAATCCCCCTGCAGGAAGGGAATTCCATTTAACCCCATTCTGGGGGTCAGAAGCCTCCCCATCCAGACCTTTCCAAAGCTGCAGCTGTTAGCACATTTTTAATTTAATATTGGGGATTTTTTTTTCCCCAGTCTAAACTGCATTTCAGTGGCAGGCTGCAGAGTGCAGGCAGTTTTCCCAGCTGCAGTAAATCCCACTGCTCTGGAGCCTGTGCTGCATCCCTGAGCTGTGGCCTCGCTCCCGCTGCTGCTGCCAAGGGAAGCTCTGGAAGAGCTTCTGTAGCAGAGACAATGCAAATGGGGGGCTCCAAACCCTTGTTTTTAGGGCTTTGGGGTTGTAGTCATGCTGGGATAGCAGCAGGTGAATTAACGTCCCCCTCTTGGCCAGGGCTTTCCCGGAAACCCGTCCTTTGTAGGGTGACCTGGAAAACCTCAATCCAAAATGATTTCTGCAGGGTTTGGGCTGAGCTGGAGGTCCCATCCCAAAGGGACTGGCCAAGGCCTTTGGCAGTGGAGCTCTTAGGTGGGGGGACAGGCTTGGGATGGGGGATGGAGCTGGAGAAGGGCCTGGTCCCCTCCTGTCCCCTTGGCTCGGCCCAAGGGAGCAGAGCCAGGGCCTGGGAGCTGCTCGGGGCACTGTGGGGCCAGAGGAGACCCAATTGTTTCTGAATCATTGAATGAATTCTGAATTATTTCTGCCCCCCTCTTGCTCAGAGAACTCTGCCAGTGAGGGTTTGGACAACTCTGGTCCGTCCCCCTGATTTTCAGGGGTTTACCATGCCAGACAAAGATCTGGACAGAAACATGCTAGACCTCATCTATTCCTGCACAAGGGTCACAGCAGCAGCTTTTCAAAGGGAAAATCCATTGAAAGAATAAAGTGTATTTTCTGCTCCCCTTTCTTATTCCAGTAATTCTTTCCTCAAAACAAAAATGAGGCCAGTTTAAAACCAAAAGGCTCCCAGGAATGCTGTTTCAAGAGATCTGCAAGACCCTGTGCTGTGAAATGTCCTTTGTCACCTTCCAGAGGAAACTTCCTGAGGGATCTCATCAATCCACAGGTCGTCATTGACCTGGGGAAAATGAAATCTGTGTCTACTGACAGATCCAGGAGGACAAAAAGAATTCCCACATGGAGCTGGAGCTCTTAAAAAAATATATTAAATTATAATCTCCCTGTCACAGGCACTCTCAAGTCCCCCCAAAGTCAAATAGAAGTTACAGATTTGCTTCTGGAACAATGGATCTGCTCTAATGGAGACACAAAATTCCCTGGGCTGGAAGTGACAAAGGGACTGGGAGGGGCATGGGGCCCACACAGACTCTGAGATGTCACAGAATCAATCCTAAAATGGCCTGGTTTGGAAGGGATCTTCAAGATTATCCAATTACATGGGCAGGGACACCTTCCCCTGTCCCAGGCTGCTCCCAGCCCCAGTGTCCAACCTGGCCTTGGGCACTGCCAGGGATCCAGGGGCAGCCACAGCTGCTCTGGGCACCCTGTGCCAGTGCCTCAACACCCTCACAGGGAACAAGTCCTGCCCGAGATCCATCTAACCCTGCCTTCCTTCA